>CM051391.1:1202433-1225258 GCA_028015245.1 Cardamine occulta | reverse complement strand
TTTCTCTTTGTTTATTGGTTTTAATTTGAGAAACTCGGTTTGTGTTTTTGTAAAAATCTGTTTTTTTTTTTGTAATTTTGGTGAAAAGGGTTTGGATTTTGCGATAGCTGAGGCAAGAAGGCATGGTATAAAGATAATAATTAGCTTTGCGAATAACTACGTTAGCTTCGGCGGGAAGAAGCAATATGTGGATTGGGCTCGAAGCAGAGGCCGTCCAGTATCTTCTGAAGATGACTTCTTCACAGACTCTCTTGTTAAAGATTTCTACAAGAACCATATCAAGGTTTCAAAATCAAACCTTTAGATCTTCTCTCTTGTGTATAGATTCATCCAAAAGCAAAAAGGTGATGGCTTTTGTTTTCTCTTGCAGGCTGTGCTGAACAGATTCAATACCTTTACCAAAGTTCATTACAAAGATGACCCAACTATTATGGCTTGGGAGCTCATGAACGAGCCCCGTTGCCCCTCAGATCCAACCGGACGAACCATTCAGGTTTCACCTAACTAAACACATTTTCAAACCATGACTCTATAATTTTACTTGTCTCGTCTTTTCTTTGGGACCTAACTTGTTGGTTTTGTTTGTCCATTGTAACAGGCTTGGATTACTGAAATGGCTGCTCATGTGAAATCACTAGACACAAACCATCTGCTTGAAGCTGGCCTCGAAGGTTTCTATGGTCAGTCTTCACCTCAAAGCCAGACTCTAAACCCACCAGGCCAGTTTGGAACCGATTTCATCGCCAATAACCGTATCCCCGGCATTGATTTCGTTACGGTTCACTCTTACCCAGACGAATGGTAATACCATAAAACATTGATTTGGCCCAGTCAGTTAAAAACAGTAATCACTTACCTTTGATAGTGCTGTTTCATTTTATTTTGCAGGTATCCAGACTCAAGTGAGCAATCCCAAATAGATTTCTTGAACAAATGGCTCGACGCGCACATCCAAGACGCACAGAACATTCTTCACAAACCCATAATAATAGCAGAATTTGGTAAATCAATGAAGAAACCAGGATATACCCCAGCACAGAGAGACATTGTCTTCAACACCGTGTACAGCAAGATTTACGGGTCTGCAAAACGAGGTGGTGCAGCAGCAGGAGGATTGTTCTGGCAACTTCTAGGAAATGGAATGGATAATTTTCAAGATGGGTATGGGATCATACTTAGCCAAAGCTCGTCGACGGTTAACGTCATTGCTCAGCAATCGCGCAAGTTGACTTTGATTCGCAAAATCTTCGCTAGGATGATCAATGTGGATAAATGGAAGAGAGCCAGACGCCAGGGACAAGTGAGAAAAAGAGTTCACAAAATTGAAAACTGAAAATCAAACTTATAAATATGTGGTCTTTTATAGAGATAGATTTCATAATATATAGCTTCTGGCCGGAATGTAGTTTATGAGTGGACGAACATTAAACAAAAATATTAGTGTGGCAATTTTTAGACGTTACCAATTGAAAATGAACCATGCAATATATATAGTAGCAAGACATTGAATCACCCTAAAAGCAGTTAGTTATTGTTCAAATGATATAAAAACAACAAGCAACAATATAATCCAAGGCAAACAAAAATGATGTGTGATCATACCCGTTCGACTACACAGCGGACGAATGTAGATGCCTGAGGGACTGTAAGCACGACATCGGTCCATTCAATATGACCCCAAACCTCACGACTATGGCGTCTTTCAGGCGCAACAAGTGCACACCAAAGTTTCTTGTTTGGATCAGATTGCTCAAACCTGTCCCAGAAAAAGATTAATAGTTTTCCAACGTGACGAGTTATTTCAGCCATAACGTAACCGTGCAATATATCCAAACCCATAACCTTTCTCCACTCCACAAGCTCCCAGTCATACCAGTAACAATATTTTTCATTACAACGGTACCTCACATTATCTATCCAACGTACTCTCAGTCTCTGTATCAAGAGTGTGAACTTGTCCCATCTGCCTTGTTCTGGATCCTAAACATAACGCTTCATCATATGTTCCTTGTCGCATACTGTGACGTAAAGCTTTCCTTGGCGAGCCCGGACTCCTTTAATCAAACACGAGCGGAGCTCCGTGCCAGGATCCGGTAAAGGTTCCCAAATTTGAGTCTTTTTGTTAATCTTCCTTGGTGGATTCATCTTCCTTGCACCCTCCCATTACGTATATTTTTCCATTGAGGGCCACTTCACGGGCATTCATGGCACAAGCACGAGGCACCGTCATTCTAGGGGCTTTACCCCAGGCAGTGCCAATCCGAACCTTCATGAGGGAGGATCTAGTATCACTTCCGCCTAGTCTGTACCACTTTGAACCAACCGCTACAACCAAACGTGATAGCCGAGGAGTATAGGAAGAGGGTATGGGTACCAACAAGTTTCCGGTAGAGTTTTGCTTGTCCATGGTTTGGGTTTGTTGAGTTTTCTTAATCCAGAGACTGAACCAGGAGGTAATAGAATGGTTAGGCAATTTTAGACAGACAAAAACGCAGTCTTCTTTGGTTCCCACGTAGGATCTCATACGGTCGACTCGTCTAGATAATATTAGAGATCTGAAGCGCTTGCAGACGAGGGATAGTTTAGGATAGTAAAATTTGGAGATGCGAGCTACGCAACTCTCAATCAACTCATCTGGAAGAGACCAAAGCGACACATTCTTGTTCGTTGCTTCCATCACACACCTTTGGGTTAAAGACACGATTATTAGAGACCTAAGAGCAGCATTATTGTAGAAACCCAAAAGGGTTTCTTAAGTAGTATTTTAATATAAATTTGAAGTTAAGAAACTGTGTTAAAAACCTTATGTTTTTGCTCTTTTATTGGTAGAACTCCTAATGGGGTTCTTAAAAAAAAAATTAAATTAAATTTTTTTTTTAAAATAGAATTTATTTTATTAATCTAAAATAGGTACATAAAAATATTACATTTGAAACATAGATTTTGAAAAATAAAAGCAAAAATATTACATTCCTCAAGCCAAATCACCTCTGAGACCACTTCTCCATTCACTTCTATTTCACCTGCAAGTGTATAACAAATAAACAATGAGTGTTCTTCTGCTTTCATGTGGAAATAAGAATCGTGTTTCAGGAGCTTAGTTGTATTTACCAGGTAAGTCTTCTCTTCTGGATTTCCTAAAGTAAGTGCAATGTCGATCATGTTCTGAAGAGTAAGGTAGAGCTAAGATATCAAGAATAGCACAATGAGTGATGGCTTTGAAACAATGAATGTTGCCACCACTTCTTGGATATAATGTGGTTGCTGGGCTTGGAGCTGTCATCTCACTATCTTTCACCAGTTTAGCGGCTCTTGCTGCTTATGAATAAAGAGTTTACAGTTTATACCATAAAATGGCCAATTGGTTTTTTAAAGTTGAGACCAAGAGTATGATTACCTTGTGATGGATCATCTGGTTTGGTCAGCTCAGGCTCTACCCAATCATATGACTTCATATGCCCCCTCAGAATCTGTCAATGATAACAGATGAAAAGAGGTGTTCCCAGTTTGCTAAACACAACTGATGATACTAAAACTTCATAACACATAACCATTTCCTTTTTCTACAACATGAAAACCATTTTTGCCTGAAACAAAGCAAAGGAAAACATTCTTGATCAAACAAATGTACGATTTTCAACACAATCCTACATAATACATAAAATTCTCGATCAAAAATTTAGTTTTAGAAGAAATTGCGACTAAGATGAGATCATGAGAATGAGTTCAAAGCAAACATAAGCATTGAATCACATAACCATCATAATTACTCCAACTTGTGAACCTAATAGCATATACAGCTCAGAAGCTCGACACATACAATTCAGAACATCAAAACGCTCATCATTTCGGTTTTGAACTAGATACAATCAAATTCAACTATATCATCAGCTATATATTTAGCATTTACCATCAAATTTCCTTAGAATCACACACAGGAAGACATGTAATCTGATTCAATACAAAATTCTAACTCAAATCGGAGATTCGTTTTTCTCAAATAACCAGTAAAGAGCTGAAACTCCAGGGACAAAGCACAAAATCTAACGAAATTGAATCCAAAAGCTCGAAGAAACCTGAACTGAGAGGTCGCGTGAGATCCGGAAGGAATAGAATCAATCGGTAGATGCTGAAGAAGACGAACAAGGCTGATTGCATGTAAATGATGGATCCAACTCAATTGCTTTCTTTGTATCTACCACGGCCTCTGCCCATTGATGATGGTTTGGCAATCTTCAATTTCAACAATTCCACCACCACTGGACCCGAATTGTACCTAAACCATATCGATTAATCTCACCACAGATGAAGAAGAATAAGAATCGAAGTGAAGAAGAAGAAGAAGAATCGAACTGAAGATGAAGCGAACAAGAATCGATTTGAAGAAGAATCGATTTGTAGAAGAACACGCGGCTATGGAAGAATCGAGCTACGGAAGAAGAAATTTTTTTTTTTTTTTTTTTTTTGGTATGAAGAAGAATACGTGGATGGTAAGAACCGTTTCTTAAGTCTCTAAATTAAGAAACGTTTCTTAGACAATAAATCACTAATTAATTAAATTAATTAACAAAAATCATAAGAAACCCAGTTAAGATACCGCGCTAATGATGCTCTAAGACCATCCACATTGGTAAATTTTGTAATGGTGAGTTAAGTATATTTTAATATTAATTTAATCTAAACACCTCCACTAACTTATTATTAATTTTTCTCCTCCATTGGTGATTCACAATCTCAATCTCTCATCTTAAGTTCTTCGCTCTCATCTCTCTCCTTTCTCTCCTTTCTCTCCTTTCTCTCCAGCTCATCCTCCTCCTCACTCTCCGATCCCTCCCTTTTCCTCGCTGTCACCGTAACCGTCTCCGCCTCCAAAATGCCTCTCACAACCGGAAGAAGACAACGACTCAGGACGATGTGATTCAGGTCGAGTCTTCGTCTATGAGATGCCAAAGATCTTCAACGAAATGATTTTACAACAATGCGATAATCTAAATCCATGGAAATTCTCAATCTGAGAAGAGATCGAGTTGAGAGAGAGAGAGATTCAGAAATGAAGAAGAAACAAAAAAATTAACTTCCAATGAAAAAATGACACGTGGGTGTCTTCCGAGTCTCCAGAGACACGGATCTACACTGTTTGGGATTTTTTTATTTTTTTAAGTTAAAACACCGTAAAAAATCAGCAATGGAGGTGCTGTAAGCATCATATCTCAAACGACTGCATTTAGTAATGGGCTTACTTACTAGGCCCGATTGGAGTACATTAAAATCAATGCTTTGTTGTCCTTTAACAGAAATTTTTTTAACAAAAATTATGAACTTGAATCCTTTAACAAAAAAACTTAAAAAAATGTATGAACTTATAAAAAAGATTAGGGATTTCGTAACTCCATTTTTCATATTTGCTTTAGTTTTTTTTTATTATTCGTATCGAACAACTGCTATCTATTCCTAATTTATATACCTTGTACATTGTTTTTACAATAGTATCTAATACTCTTTTTTTTTTTTGAACAATAATATATAATACTTATGAGACTTGCAATGGATCTATAATATTAGTGGATGTCTATATAAATGCCCTAATACTAGTAAGTGTTAATTCTGGGGTTTAATTCGTTTTACAATGTACAAAGTGTATAAATTAGGAATAGATAGCAGTTATTATATACGAATAACAAAAAGAAAGAGAGGGAGATATTTTTAGGGAGAATGTCTATTTTCTAATCCTTATCATTTTCTCTCTACACTGAAACCCAGTTCATGCTTTTCGAAACTTTTTTTTGTACTTCTTTTTTATGCTGAATCTTATCTGATCTGATTAATTTAATGCAAATGTTCAAATTCTGTGCATACACAAGAATCACCTCAAACTCTTATTGTTGAACTTTATCCATAGTATATTCAAAACTCTTGATTTTTCAACAACCACAATTCTCTTGAAAACTGCACTATATACTGAAGACAGACGACGCACAATAAATTGTTGATAACATCACGAAAATGTTGGTCGAAATAGGATATAATAGTCCAGTTCAACTGGTTGGATATGGTGACTTAACGCAAATGGAGAGCACAAAACTAGCACTTACTGTTGGATAAGCTTGAGATAGCTTGAGATAGCTTGAGGATCAAGTTATTATTATTTAGAAGTTATCTAAATTAAGTTGTGTTTTCCTATTATTGGTTTTGGTGGTTTTCTTTTTGTTTGGAGGTTTTCTATTCCTAATAGTTTTTGGTTTTGTGTCGTGAGGATATATATATATATATCTATATTGGGATGTCGTGAAGTTGTGTGAGAGATTGAGAGATTGTAAGGGTTTGAGATATTTCCCTTTTGTTGAGTTTAATAAGAGAAGGACTTCTTGTTATTCTTGTGTGAAGCTTTTGATCTCTTTATTTGGTATCAGAGCTGAGATCAAAGATGGTCAAGGATGATGATGGAAAGAGGAGTCGGAGAAACCTCAAGCGAAGGTTCATTCAAATCGAAAAACGGGAGGAAGCTCTTCCTCCATTAAGTGTCCGATGCTCAAAAAGACAACTACACCGTCTGGGCAATACTGAATGAAGATCGCTCTTAAGGTGAATGAAGTTTGGGATGCAATCGAGACAGGAGAAGAATCAGGCAAGAAGAATAATATGGCCATCGCCTATTATTCCAATCGATACCCGAGTCATTAATTCTGCAAGTAGGAGAACTTGACCAAGCGAAAGCTGTGTGGGAGGCAATTAAAACAAGATACGTTGGAGCTGAACGTGTAAAAAAGCTAGGCTTCAAACACTAATGGCAGAATTCGATCGACTTAAGATGAAAGAGACAGATACAATTGATTCGTTTGTAGGGAAACTTTCAGAAATCGCATCTAAAACATCTTCACTCGGTGAAACAATTGAAGAAACAAAACTTGTAAAGAAATTTTTGAAGAGTTTACCGCGGACAAGATACATACACATTGTCGCTTCCTTAGAACAAGTACTTGATCTAAAGAAAACAAGCTTCGAAGATATAGTTGGGAGATTGAAAGCATATGAAGAAAGGATTAGCGGAGAGGATGAGGAACAAGAAGAGCAAGACAAGCTAATGTATGCTAACTTGGAAGACAATAATAGTGGCAGTCGTGGAAGAGGAAGATTCAGTCGTTTTGGCGGAAGAGGAAGAGGACGAGGAAGATTCGGTCCTGATCAGAATCGCCAATGGAGTGACAGAGAACGAGAGGCTAAAGTCACATGTTTTAGATGTGAGAAGCAAGGCCACTATGCAACAAACTGTCCGGATCGACTGCTTAAACTCGAGGCGAGTATAACATGTTTCAAGTGTGATAAGAAAGGCCACTATGCAACAAACTGTCCGGATCGACTGTTGAAATTGCAAGAAACGGAGGAGAAAAAGGGCGATGACACTCAAGTAGCAGATGCATTAATGGTACATGAAGTAGTGTACCTGAATGAGAATAAGGTGAACCCAAGACTGTTTGAAGAAAATCAGGATGCGAAAAAAATTTGGTACCTTGATAATGGAGCTAGTAACCACATGTGTGGGAATCATGAGTTCTTCGTCTCTATTGATGAGAATATAACCGGAAAGGTTAAGTTTGGGGATGACTCTCGAATCGATATTGAAGGACGGGGATCTATTTGCTTTATACTCAAGAACAAAGAAAAGAAATTTCTACATCAAGTCTATTATATCCCTCAGTTGAAAAGTAACATTATCAGCCTTGGTCAAGCAACGGAAGCCGGCTGTGAAGTACGAATGAAGAAGGACGTGTTGACTGTGTATGATCGTCTAGGTCAGACATTGTTAACCACAACCAGATCGAGGAACCGACTATATAAAGTCGTGTTGGAAGTCGAAATTATGGAACAACTAAAGTTAGTACGCTCGAAAGAATCAATGAGATGGCATGCCCGGTTGGGTCATGTAAATCCAGAAACCATGAAATCTATGATTAACAAAGAGTTGGTGAACGGCTTACCTAGGATTGATGTTGATAAAGGCACGTGTGAATCATGTCTCCGTGGGAAGCAAGTAAGAAGACCGTTTCCGCAAGCAACCAGTTTCCGAGCTACAAAACCTCTTGAGTTAATACACGGAGATCTTTGCGGACCCATTACACCCAAAACGCCGGCTCATAAGAGGTACGTGCTTGTTCTAATTGATGATTACACACGCTATATGTGGACGATGTTGTTAAAAGAGAAAAGTGAAGCTTTCGAGAAGTTCCGAGTCTTCAAAAGCTTGGCTGAACAAGAAACAAGAGAATCAATAAAAACATTGAGGACAGATAGAGGTGGAGAGTTCATGTCTCTTGAGTTTCAAAACTTCTGTCAAAAACACGGGATTCAGAGACATCTAACTGCTCCATACTCACCTCAACAAAACGGGGTGGTCGAGAGACGGAACAGAACCTTATTAGAGATGACGCGAAGCATTTTAAAACACATGAACATGCCGCATGAGTTATGGGGAGAAGCAGTTCGACACGCTACCTATCTCATAAACAGAGTAGCTACAAGATCCTTGGTTGAGAAAACGCCCTACGAGATGTTTAAAGGAAGAAAACCAAACCTTGAGCACTTAAGGGTATTTGGATGTGTTGTGTATGCGAGAACTGAGGCTGCATGTCGAAGAAAGCTTGATGACAGATCACAAGTCTTAGTACATTTGGGAATTGAACCAGGGACAAAAGCATATAGACTACTTAGCCCCGCTACGAAGAGAAGTGGGGTAAGTCGAGATGCGGGGTTTGCGGAAGATAAGCCGTGGGACTGGAACATACCAGAACCAAGGGTGAGTAACGGTGTGAGTACGTTTGATAATATGATACGAGACGGAAGTGAGGAGATCACGCGAACACGCGAGACTAATTCCGAAACAAGGAACGACAATTCGGGTTCTCAAGAGATCGAAGCAGAAGATGAGGAAGAAGGCGAGGAGAATAATGAGGAAAATAGCAGTGATAATGATAATGATGATCAACCTCGATTAAGAAGATCAACGCGACCGAGAGTAACACCTCGACATCTGAATGATTACGTGCTCTACTTGGCCGAACTAGAAGGAGAACGTCTTTTGTTAACATTAAACGATGAACCGTGGGATTTCGGTGAAGCTAAACAATTAAAGGTGTGGGTAGATGCATGCGAAGACGAGATCTCTTCCATTGAAAAAAATCGAACCTGGGATTTAGTTGATCTCCCTGATGGCTGTAAACCAATTGGTTTAAAATGGGTGTTCAAGATCAAAAGGAAATCCGATGGGAGTATTAACAAGCACAAAGCAAGGTTGGTAGCAAAGGGATATGTTCAGAAACAAGGCATCGACTATGACGAAGTTTTTGCGCCTGTAGCACGAATTGAGACCATTCGGCTTGTCATTGCGTTAGCAGCTTCGAAAGGCTGGGAAATTCATCATCTTGATGTAAAGACAGCCTTTCTTTATGGAGATTTGAAGGAAGAAGTGTATGTGATGCAGCCAGAGGGTTTTAAAGTCATGGGCAGTGAGAAAAAGGTTTATAAATTAAGAAAGGCTCTTTACGGCCTAAAGCAAGCTCCGAGAGCATGGAATGATAAACTAAATAAGGTGCTTCGTGAATTAAAATTCCAGAGATGCTCAAAGGAGCCATCGCTTTACCGCAAGAAAGAAAAAGGACATCTCGTCATGGTTGCAGTTTATGTTGACGATCTGTTAGTCACAGGTTCGTTATTACAGCTAGTACTCGAGTTCAAGAATGAGATGGCAAGGCGGTTTGAAATGAGTGATCTCGGCAAGCTAACCTTTTATCTTGGGATAGAGGTACATCAGTTCAATGGAGGTATTACGTTAAACCAGGAGAGATACGCTCAAAAAATTCTGAT
This sequence comes from Cardamine occulta, assembly GCA_028015245.1. Lineage (NCBI taxonomy): Eukaryota > Viridiplantae > Streptophyta > Magnoliopsida > Brassicales > Brassicaceae > Cardamine > Cardamine occulta. Next base: position 1,215,400 of record CM051391.1, on the reverse strand, counting down.
TGAGACTCGTATGGACGATTGTAATCCGTGTCATGTTCCGATGGAGATGAACTTGAAGCTAACCAAAGCGGATAAAGAAAAAGGTATTGATGCAACAGAGTATAGAAGGAGAATCGGTTGTCTTAGATACTTGTTGCACACACGACCGGATTTGTCTTATAGCATTGGAGTTTTGAGTAGATATATGCATGATCCTAAAGAATCACATGGCACGGCTTTAAAACAGGTTTTGAGATACTTGCGTGGTTCAACGAAGCTTGGGTTAGTATTTCGAAAGGAGGATAAGGTAAAACTGATCGGATATAGTGACAGTTCTCACAACGTAGATATGGATGACGGGAAAAGTACTACGGGTCATGTGTTTTATCTAAATAATTGCCCTATAACTTGGTGTTCCCAAAAACAAGAAACTGTTGCTTTATCGTCATGTGAGGCAGAGTTTATGGCTGCAACGGAGGCTGCGAAACAAGCTATTTGGCTACAAGAGTTGCTTGGAGAAGCCATTGGAGAAGAACATGACAAAGTTGTGTTAAGAGTGGACAACAAATCAGCTATAGCTCTCACAAAAAATCCAGTTTTTCATGGACGAAGTAAACACATTCACACGAGATACCACTTCATAAGAGAGTGTAGAAAATGAGCAAGTGGAGATGGAGCATGTGCCTGGGAGTGAGCAAAGGGCCGATATTCTGACCAAAGCACTTGGAAGGATACGATTCAAGGAGATAAGGGACATCATTGGAGTTGTGGACATTGGCAATCTCAAGCTTAAGGGGGAGAATGTTGGATAAGCTTGAGATAGCTTGAGATAGCTTGAGGATCAAGTTATTATTATTTAGAAGTTATCTAAATTAAGTTGTGTTTTCCTATTATTGGTTTTGGTGGTTTTCTTTTTGTTTGGAGGTTTTCTATTCCTAATAGTTTTTGGTTTTGTGTCGTGAGGATATATATATATATATCTATATTGGGATGTCGTGAAGTTGTGTGAGAGATTGAGAGATTGTAAGGGTTTGAGATATTTCCCTTTTGTTGAGTTTAATAAGAGAAGGACTTCTTGTTATTCTTGTGTGAAGCTTTTGATCTCTTTACTTACTAGGGCAGCGGGTTTTAAGATGGTAGACACCAAAATGTCGTCTGAAAACAAGCTTGTAGGTGATAAAAAGATTATACTTAAAGTCGTTAAGTTTCTATTCCAGTCAATGATTAATGATCAAAAACCTCAAGTGGCAAAAATCTTTTATTTATCTTTTCTCTCTCATTTTAAATCTCTTTTGATAACTTATTAGAATATATTCTTGAGGTTATTGATCTTATCTAATATAGTAAAAAAATTATAAACTCAAGTTACGAGACGCTACGCTTACAGGTGTTATTTCTAAGAAAAGTTTTTAATTTCATAAAAAAAAATCATAAATATATATTATATAAGATTATAAATAATTAAATAATTTGTTGGTTTTAATTGTTGGAGGTTCACATGAGTTAGTCATTTTTCTTCTCCGTATAGAGTTGAAGCCATTGATACATACACGTTCAACTCGTATTCAAATGTCAATATTCCCTAAGCTTTTTTTTATTATTCGTTTCTTTTAATCTAGAAAATATAACACACTTTGACATAATTAATTGCGAATTTGCGATGGCTAAATGCATTTTGACTAGCTTGGTTTTACTATTAATAGTCTAATAGTAGTGGGCACGTCGTTGAAGGTCGACTTTTAAATTCTTCGGAAATCTCCAATATATGGAAGAAATTCGCTGGCCTCGACTCGATCTGTCAAGCAAGTTGATGAGAGAAGATCATTCCTTAGATGCGTTTCGGCCTACCAAGGAAGGGCTTATGTACTCATAGATTTGATTGTGCAATAAAGAGAGCTGTTGAGTTTTATTCATATATCCGTGATTCTTCTTAACTCTTAACGTGTTCCAAACAATCTTGGGCCTTGATAAGTGGTAACATTGATTTTAATATGGCTCAATCAATATGAAGTGAAAGGAGAATCAAAGGCATTCCTTATAAATCCTAAGTACTGATAATTCATCTTTCTGTCATCTGTCATCTTTAAACCAGTTAAGAAGCACATATACTGCAAAACCTAAAGCAGATGCAGCAGCAACAAGAAAGACAGCTACTTGTACAGAGAATGATGAAGTAAAGGCTTCAAGAACGAGTGAGTTCCAAGTTATATACCATAAGGTGGAGTAAACAGAACCCACGATGGCACCTACGACCACTTGACTTGTCGTGTGAAGCTTCTGAGAAACCCTTAACCATGTCTACCAAAAATAAACATGAGTTATCACCTAAGTGGAAGATTCTGTTTATATGTTTCTTCGACGATAATTTTGAACTTGGTTCAATTTCAAGAAAATGAAATGAAGACTTACAAAGTAAGAACCCAATGCGAGGATGAGGCCGCTAAGGGACAGAGAGATTATATTGGTTCCAAGCCACTCCATAACTGCGGAAATAAGAGTAAAGTCATCTTTAAGAGTCGATCAAAATGCAAGAAGAAAACAGATATCGAAAAAAGCTTAGCCATTATGAGTGTTTACCAGACAACACAATAAACACAGAGATGAAAGAAATGGATTGAGCATGAGAAGACGGCATCCCAGGATCAGAACGCAATGTAGCAGCACTTGGTCTCTCTTGGTTTAGTAAACGTTTCAAAGCTACTGAAAGCGCAGAATTTGAAACCGATCCAATCACAGCCCACAAAGCTGCACCATCATGCCGTAGAAGCAGAACGGATCCAAATAGAGCAGCTACAATCCATTTGCTCTGCCATTTGACCAAAAGACAAATCTTTCATTATTAGTTACCAAAATGCAGCGAAAAAGGAACAAGCTTTGCTTTGTGTTTCCATCTTTCGTTGAGAGAGCATTACATCAAACAGGTTGTGTGCATCAGAGAATTCGAATACCAACCAAACGATTAGCGACGGCTTCGATCCCACCGCCGGCGTCGGAACCCGGCGAATTATTGATGAAAACCTCTTGCTCGAGCGCCTGAACTCGTTCTTCGCCGTCTCTCCGAGCATTGGTTTTGGTTAAATCGGCCATAGATTTAGAGCCAGACACAGACCAGATTCTCCTTCGATTCAAAGTAAAGACTGAGCTCGAACTTCGAAATCGAGCGGAATTGAAATGGAAATTGAAATTGCAGATGGGTTTGTAGAGGAGAAGAAGAGATGATGACGCTGCCATATCCAAATAAAAAAAAAGTCAAACCAAACGAATCGCTTCACAATTAATACAGACTTTAGGATCAAAATCGTAAAGATGAACAAGGAACAGATTACTTGATTTGTAAGACGAAATTGGAAAATCTATTGAAGATTGGGAAGTTGTGGTTGTTATTGCAAAATTATAAGTTGAATTCTTAAGATCGACCAAATGTTAATAAAACGAATCAATGTATGGCTGAGAAAAATTAAATGTTTACACGATGAAGATGAACGTTTGTTCTTTCTTCTCTACTTCAAATTCTCTTTCCAATCATTTCAACACACGTGGCAAATTGTTATCATCCTGTTGATCTTTGTTAAATTGGCCCATTAAAGCCCATTAGTAATAGGCCCATTAAAACTCGTCAATCCGCCGCTGATGCGTGGTTTCTTCTACTTTTCTTATGATTTTATGGAAAGGAATTTGTGCTTTTTCTTAACCAATGGATATAGGTGAAAAGAATTTAAGTTAAAGGTTAAAATGAAAAGAATTTGTTAATAAGTTAAATTGTTTAGAACCCGAATATGATCGAATTAATGCATTAACGGTGAGGAAGCCGTGTACACGTCGTTTATGCTTCAGAATATTATAAATGTCTCATCGTTTTACAACATTGTTGCATATTTTTGGAATTTTCTAGACATACATGTAATGAATAAAATTGATTTTGTATATATTTATTGAAAAATTCATGTATATGGAGGTCGAATATGCTTAGCAAACTTTACAAAGGGAAACAAATAAAAGATGGAACAAAATAGTTGACGGTTGACCAATTAAATTACTATACGTATACTTAAAATATATTCTTGTTTATCTTTTATTGTTTAATACATTCAGGCTGATGTGTAAATAGATTCTCGCACATACAAGTTTTTTTCTCTTGCACTCACTCTCTCACTTAACCCATCATATTAATACTTCCTTTATTCAAAAATAATAATTACTTTCGACTACAACTTTTGGTTGTCGATAAAAAAAATATTGTCATAAAAGCACCGAATATCTCGGACAAAAAAAATCCATAGGTTTCTTGATTTAAAGGACATGGTTTATTCTACAAGAATGTTCTCTTCTCTTTACTATCTTACTTGTTTTTCTTTTTTTTGTTAAAGAATATCTATCTCTTTTTCTTAAAGAATATATATCTCTTGTTGTTTGTTTTCAGAAATTTTATTTTATATCCATCAAACTATGGATCATCTGCTAAAAATAATATTCATTCCAAAACCAATTGTCTACAATCTTGTGTCAGTAAGGTTTTGTTTCTTCGTGCCAATTTTCTTAAAGAATTTTAATATTCATCACTTTATACACATACGTACACTATTACATGCATATATATATATATGTATATATACACACGCATCTACTAGATCAATTCACAAAAACGCTAAATTAGTTACACATATACATCAATAGATGCTTATTTTTCATTTCCATATGCACAAGAATGAGATTCTGAATGGTGAAAAAGAATGTAATCTAGACTAGCCTTAAAATTTGGACATAATACATCTAGCTAGAAATTATAATTTTTAGTCTTTTTGTAAACAAAGTTACAAAACACAACAAAATAATTAGATCAAATACTTAAGGTTCGAACCCAAAAATTTCCATGACAAGCACTTGCCTGCCTATATTGAACCAACAGACTAAAGTTTTCTCAAATAAATATACTTTGTGTGGCTTCAATCTAAAATTTTAATATTTGGTTTCGGCTTAAGGTCGATTCTGATGGAGCAGAGGAAAGTGAAAAGAAAAAGATAGTGCACATGTTGGTCTGTTACTTGCATCGGTATGTTATTATTTGCCATAAATGCATTAAATTTCAAGGTTTGTCTCACCCGTTTCGTTCCATATGCGCCATCACACCATTCATAATGTTAATTAATGCTTGTGGTTCGGTTAAAAACTTTATATAAATACCGCAAATACAATCCATTTGGAATTTGTACTATAGTCCTACGGTCCTGATGGAAACTTAGTAAAGTACATATGTTTAAAGTTTTTCTTTTGGCTTTAACTATGTTTAAGTTGTTGAAAAGACAAACCATTATCACATTCCAATTTAAATTAATAAGTGATGGAGTAGTAGTGTTTATTTTTCGGCAGAGCTTTGCATTTATTTCATCTACAACAAGTCGTGCATTTTAGTTGAATTTCTTTTGTATTCTTTTTTTTCAAAGAAACTTTGTATTAATATTAATTAAAGTGCAGTTATAAAGAAACATTAAAAAATGGACAGAAAAGGGCAAACTGAAGTTGGGTTGTGGAGTGTGGATTGCCACACGCCAGAGCGTCTTGTCATTGGAGGTGAAAAATGGGTGTCGTTTTTCTATAAATAAATATATATTCAAAGATGAATGATGTGACGATGCGTCTATCGCTCTGTCAAACTCAATCTACTAAGTACAGTCTTACACGGTGTTGTGGCAGATAAATGAAGAGGACTTGAGAGCCAACTATGAAAAAAGTAAGGAAAACAATTCAAGTTTGAAAGTGAAAATGGTAAATACGGTGTCGTGTCGCACCATATAGTCCTGAAATTCATGATGATTTTATTACTGACAACGTAACTTTACAGTGGTCAAAGTTTTGAATCAGGACCCCAACAAGGAAACAATTTTCTGCCTTACTTCGGTTCTTGACTCGTCTCCTCCAATGATAATATTGATAACTGATATATATACGACAATTTTACCAAGTTATTAGTGCGAATATATAAGTAAAATACGATCAAATACGAATATGTAGTTATAACTTTATACTAATAGAAATCTAGGCGTGCGTGCAAGTGTGCATATGTGGGTATAGGAATGATGCTTGGGAATGGTATTACATGCGCATAATTTATCATGGGTCGAACCAGCCTGTATTATCCATTATACAAAACTTTTGTTTGAATTAACTACTAATTAACATTTAACACCATTCTGAATTCGAAGGAATTGATGTTTTATAAAGTCCATATATTCATTTTAATTTTGTAAACATGTAGATGGGTCTTATTTATGTTGAAACAAAAAGTTTGGTCTTATTTTGTTGCACAGAAGATGATTAAGATCCTCTTTGCTTATTTAAACATGTAATCAAGTATGCATGTACGGTACGGAACTACGGATGTACCCAGTACTTTTGCCACAAAACTAGTCGTCCATTTAGTAAACTGTATTTTCTTGATAAGTATTTTTTTTCCCCTTTATATATAAGTAATCAATCTCACCGATATCTCGTTCTTTAATCGCAAAGGGAGTGAAAACAAGAGTCAACGAATAGTCAGTCAGTCTTACTTGCCATTAAATTCAACAATCATAAGAGAAATCTTAATTTATGAATTTTTTATTTTTTTTACATCAGTTGGATCGGGCAAGAAATCTGAATCTATGCATGTTATTATAATAATTAATCAGGTTTCAGAACTCCAGTTTTTGTCAATTTCTCAATCAGGTTTCGTAGTTGAACTCTTCTTTCGTTTTTCTCCGATCCGGTCAAATGTCCCACCTAGTCACCGACGTATATTACTCCTCATTTAATACATATTATAATTAAAAAGTCAATACTATTATCTCTTTATAAGCTACTCCCCGCTTGTTTCATGAACAAATAAATTATTAGTTAAAGATAACTGAAGTTATAGGTATATCAGAAAATAAGGCATAGCCTAAAACCTTAGAGTTTTGCAGTGTTTTTTTTTTTTCTTAAAAGAGTTTTGAGTTGATTATTGTATGAAAAAGTAATAATATACCTTTTTCATCAAGTAATAATATTGTTTTGAGACTTCTAATTTATTTTATTTTGGTGCATGGAGAGACTTATAAATGGAACGGTGAAATGCACGAGAAAGAAAGAGAGAGTTAAGCAAATACGAAGTGGTACACTCAAAGAGCGGTGGTATACGGATGCCATACGCATCACGTGAAACCAAACAAAAAAAAAACTGATTCTCTGTTTCATCACTTTTTACTCTATATAAATATATTGCTCGGTCCAAATTTGTTTGTTTTTACATTTTTTATTTATATTATAACAGCTGTATAATATATGATGAGTAGTTGAAACTTGTGAATCATTCTAACTTCAAATCATTTATATAGCTAAGAAAGTCTACAGATTCAGTTTAAAACGGAATCATATGCTTAAATATTATGCAATGTTTGATATAAGCAATTACTCGTCTATCTAAAAATCTGAATGAAATTTATTAAAGTACAAGAAATCAGAGGTACAATTTTTACCATATTTTTTAAAAAAAAAATTGAAGAATAGCATTTTAGTGGAATATGAAACTAATTAAATATAGTAGTAACTAGTAAGTATATAATAGATATTAATATATAACAGGGACAAGTGGAATTGGAATATGTATATCTAAGTTAGATATATATATATATTAAAAAAGAAAAAAAAAAGGGAATTATTCGAAGAAGAAGAAAAACAAAAAGGTGAAAGAGTGTGGTGTTGAGAGAGTGGAGAAAGTCTATAAAAGAGAGATGGAAGAGAAGAGGCATGCTCCACTTTTTCTTCTTCTCTTTCCCTTTTCCAAATCTTATATCTCTCTTTCTCTCAGAAGCTCTCTTCAACATTGCAATTATGGATTCCATTGATTTCGATAACGTCAAAGCTGAGAAAGCCAAGGCGTTGCGGCGTTTCAACCGCTTCCGTAGAATCGGTCGTTTTTTCCGTGCGGCTGAGATTTGCGTCGCTCTCCTCTTTATATGTTGGACATTTACGCGCCTTCCATTCGCCGTTCAAATCTCCGGGGCTTTTCTCCGCCGTATCGCCGGCGTTATATCGACTCCTCTGTTCGTCTTCCTCCTCGGGAACTCCATCGTCGTTGTTCTTCTCACCAAGTCTTCCGATCAGAAAACCGGCGTCTCAGCCTCAAGCACAGAAACCCAAATCTACCAGGCGTTCGTCAGATCTGTAGAGAATCGATCTAAGCCGTCCGATGAATATTTAACAGATGAGATCGTCTACGATGACAAACAGGTGATCGTAACTGATTTGAATTCAAATTCAAATCAAATCGTGGATGAGAATATTCCTCATAATGACGAGATTGATTCCGATACCGTTACCGATCAGTTCAAGGTCTATGGAAGAAGCAAATCCGACGTCTCAGCGAAACAGAGTCCAGAAATGGTGATGAAACGTTCACTACAGAGATCGGAGACGGAGAAATGCAGAGAAATAGAGAAAAAGATGGAGAAAGTGAAAGAGGAGAAGAAGAAGTATCCAGAGGATAAACTCAGCAACGAAGAGTTTCAGAAAACGATCGAAGCTTTCATAGCCAAACAGTTAATGTTTCGCCGTCAAGAATCTTTAGCCGTCGTTGTCCATAACAAAAGCCTGATTTAAAGCATCAACGAATCAACAACAAACAAACAAACAAGTTTTGTGGAAAAATATTAATTATATGGAATCTTGGTTTTTTTTTAAAAATATTCCATGTATAAATATCATCCCTTTTATGTACAGTAGTAATTGCTTATATGTTAAGAAAGATAGATATTTTTACTTACTTGTCTCAACGAATGCCACTTCCTCAAGTCTAATGATATAAACCTGAAGTATAAATGTTGTCTCGTGACACTGAGAATTATGGCATCACCAAAACTCTTTTTTAAGTTTTAGTGTTATCCAAGAAACAATCGATTTAGGTCTGTCTTTTTGTCTTGTCATCAAGTCTTCGGGTTACTTAAAAATAAAAAGAATATCAATATCAGTATATCACCAATAAACAAATAGCTATATCTACAATTTACAGGAAATAGCCCAAACAATTTAAACCTATATAGTATATTATACTATGACTCAACGTGTAATATACAGAACCCTAGCATCCCATATCTACATGTGCCACATCCCTCGAAAGTTTGATTTCAAACTTGCACCCGAAACTTGTTAAACTAAATCGGAGTATCACTTAGTCGATGATATCTCTACGCCTTTTTTCTACTATGTAGAAGGCAAAAAAACAAAAAAAAAGGTTATATAGTTGTTTTTTGTTTCATATTTCGCTCATAATGGTGTTTTAGACTTTTACACCGACCAGTCTCATGCCTGCAATAATTAACCATGCAAGAATATGTATGTACTCAGAGGGATTCGAAGCGTGGAGATTTGTCCACTAAATCTTTAGATTATATGAATTTCAAATATTACATATAACCATGTATCGAATTCGAATACAAATATATATATATATATGCATACACCGACACATATGGTATGGTTATAGCAATGAAAAAACATATGTTCTATGATGAAATTTTCAATGGTAACAGAGTAACAGTATTGGGATTGGTAACAGCTGAAAATATTTTAAATGGAAGGAAGCTTCATTTCTAATGCTTCATGGGAATGATTGATGGTCTAGTAAGTCATCTCAATGATCGATCTCGTAGTCTTTAACTATAAGATTTTTTTAATCAATAAAAAAAAAACAGTATTAATTTGCTGAAGCGGCCGTGTTTCTAATGGGTATTGGCACCAATCATAGTGTAATAATTTTGAATGCAAAAAGCATTTATTTTTTTTGACTTTTATGCAGACACCCACGCATAAAAATTAAGAAGAAAAGTGACTTTATTTTTCACTAAGTCCCGTAATCTCTGCTCAACAAACTAAAAGTCGATTCTTTTACCCTTTCTTTTGACAGATTTGAGCCGATCCATCTTTTACATAATACTTGTATTTTAAAAGAATTTTGTTTGCATTTTTGATATTTGTTGGGTTATTGATTGTTGAATTTATTAATTCTTATGGGGGACTCTTTAATTAGGATAGATCATGATAGTTTCCACTTTCCATCTCGAGCGGCTATTTGTTATTGGTGCTGTTGGATTTGTCATTAAGCTATTCCCATCACTTGGCCCTATTTTTGTTACACAACACGGTGTACAATTTCGAGATGAAATTGAAAATTAATAATGTGTATATATATGAAGAGAATTATTGCTGTTAGCATACTGAAGATTCATTCATAAAAGCCTAGCAAATATTATCATTGTTAGTTGTTACGTTGGAAATATTTTTATCTCTGTTTAATGGTATCTACAATTTGAACAAAAAAAAAACAAGTAAATCAATATTTAACTATATATCTATGAATAGCATGTACAATTGTACGTGGAAAAGTATTTATTTTAAATTTATGACTAATTAATTTTAATTACCTTAAACTATACAGGCATGACATGTTTTATCAAATTTTATCATTTACTATGAAGGAGAATGCATTAGAGAAAAATGTCAGATAAAGATGGTGCGGTACGTTATGTAGACGTTACCTCATATTTATGGATTATATAGTCTGCAATTTTATGATATATATATATATATATATATATCTCTCAAATTCTCATTAATGGTCTATTTAGGATAGTTTAACTTGCTTCCCTAATTTTCAGTATCATCACTTAATACATATATGCTACGTGTTTAAACGTCAACGTGCCTGATATCGGACCCTCCCCACACATTGTTTTGTTGCTGAAACTTGTATTCTACACTTTTTGGATTTTTATAGCGTTCGATTATTTGTGTGCCTATCCAATAATAATAAAACTGAAAGCCTACTTAATTAAGAGTACTGTATCCGACATCCTTCGTACATAGGGTTAAAAGTTTTTTTTTTTTTTTTTAAGAAACATAAAAATACAATATATTGATTGTAAAATGACATCGAACACTCGCGACCTTTTTTATTTCATCCTTAGTTGATTGTTTTGACTTATTAAGCGTAATCTCGCATTATTTACAATTTCCACACGCAATAGAAATAGTAAAATAGATATCCAGCAATTTTATACTTTGAGAACTAAGAGCACGTTATAAATTCAGATCGTTATTGGGTTTATTAAATAATAAAATTTTCATGTGCTATATACCTTCTCACAGAATTTAAAATATTCTTATATTTAGTAATGATGATTGATAAGCACACAAAGCTAGAAATGTCTAACCAAATATTTCATCTGCTTTTGTTGGCAAAAACAAATATTTCCTCTGTTTCAAATTAATTTCGTTTATTAAATGTAAGATCATTGTCCAAACAATGGATCAATTTAAAGCGGATACAAGAAGAACATAGGAAAACAGAGCTCTCACGTGGGCTAATTTAATCGTCACTTAAAGCGTGGCCCAAATCCCACTTCATCATGATTTCTGCCACGGATATGAGGACTGTCGTCTTTTGTTATATTGAACCAAGAAATGTCGTGATATTGAATAGGCCCAAATGGCCCATATGTCGAAGCTAAATTAAGCCAAGAAAACTGAGGTAGTATATCAAAGAGTCAATTTCATTACTCCACCGTCTAATCTTATTAAAAATGTAACATATGTATCATTATTTACAGTTTTTTTCTTTCGGATCAATCAAACATTCACGGAGTTTAGTTTGGAAATTTTCTTTCTGAATGAACTATGTGTAAGCAGGGTCAATTCTGTTTTTTTTTTCCTTTCTAATATGTTTGTTTAATTATGCTTAAATTAAATTGTATATCTATGTATGTACACACTACACAGAGATGCATGCATTTGTTTATTTTTTAAGTACTGTATTTTATCTTAGTTCCCTTAACTACAAAGATGCATGCATTTTTTTACCCTTTTTTTTAACTACAAGGATGCATGCATTTTTTTTATCCTTTTGTTAACTACAAAGATGCATGCATTTACCATTAAGTTGTTCGTTTTCTAGTAAGGAATTTCGAGCTCATCTAACACACGTCAGCAAAATATTTGTATTTAGAAGATGACTTCAACCTCAATCATACACATTCGGCCGAGATTGTCCTTCAACTACTCGGCATGTTTGACGCTTGTTATGTCCCGTCAAGGCCTCATACGTCATTAATCATTATCAACTTTACTACACATAATGTTAAGAAAGAAAAGAAAAAAAAGAAAACTTTACTACACTGGCTAATTCAAAAAAGTTTGATACTGAGCAAAATATTTATTTAATTAATATTTTTGTAAACGAAACAAATCATGAATATTTAATCAACTGAAAAGAAAATATATATGAAGAGAATTAACTCTTTTTGTTATACCAATATTGTAAACAATGAAATTTTACGTGTGTATCGTGTAATATTTGAATTTTAATGAATATCGTGTCCAAAACGGTACTTAATTAGTACAAATTCGAATAAAACGAAACGCATTATTAATTACCAAATAAACTACTGATGTCTCTGTGGTACATCAAATTCTCACCCACCTCAATAAATAAGTTGTGTACACAGCTAAATGATGGGAAAAGTTGATTCAAGACTAATCCACACCAATAATTTTTCCTCGAGGGGTTTCTCTCCCAATTCACAAATCACATGAAACCTATGTATATATGTGTCTGTGTTATTGTGTATGTTGAATTAACATAGATCTTATGTATGTTAATTTGTGATGCAGGTTAATTTGACGGTAAGAGTGATAATGGAAAAGTATAGTGGGGATGATGAGAGAAGGTGTAAGTACCCTTTTGTGAATGCTCTAAGTATGAGTGGCGGAGATGGAGATTACAGTTACTCCACCAATTCTCTTCTTCAGGTTTCTTCCGTCTTCCATATATTATAATTCTTTTTCATTAATCATGCAAATTATATTGCACACACAACTTTGTTTATAATACTAACTTATAGTTTCTTAATCTATTTCTCTTCATTTTCTTCTTTTAGAAAAGAGTTTTATCCAAGGTCAAGCCGGTTTTGGTTAAGAACAT
>CM051391.1:1125158-1202333 GCA_028015245.1 Cardamine occulta | reverse complement strand
TAAAGGATCATTGATAAACTTAAACTTTCCTAATTACATTAAAGTAGCTAATTTGGTATGTGCTTCTGCACAAAACACTTTCTTGGCGATGTCGGAGATCGTAAACACGATCAATGCATTATGTCAATAACGTAACCAAAAGCCACCGGAGATTGATTGTTGTCTGAACGATCTTTTAGACAACGATTTCAACACCACATTCAATTTCATACCTTTCTTCAACAAGAGTGTCAAAAGCAATAGATTGTGCTTCGTCTCTGGAGTCCCCGGTTCCTTCTACTCAAGGCTCTTTCCTCGCAAGAGTCTCCATTTCGTACATTCATCTTACAGGCTCCATTGGCTCTCTAAGGTCTTCTCATAGCTACTTATTTTGCTTGCTTGCTTAAAAAAATTTGTATAAAGGCAAAAAGGTTCTATATATGATGGAACTGTGAGCTTTCTAGGTTCCCAAAGGACTCGAGACGAATACCTCGTGCGTGTACATAACAACTTCAAGTCCTCCAAATGCATACGAGGCTTACTTGAATCAATTCGAAAGCGACTTTACAACATTTCTAAAAATGCGTTCTGAGGAGATGGTTTCTAATGGACGCATGGTTCTCAGTTTCATCGGTAGAAACACTCTTGGTGATCCTTTGTATAGGGATTGCTGTCATTTTTGGACACTGTTTCTCTGTGCGACCTAGTCTCTGAGGTAACGTATAAAAATACCAAAAATATGTTGGTTTTTAAAGATTCGAGCTTATTATATATGATCGACAATACCGGGTCTTCTGAGTGCATCAAAAGTTGATTCTTTCAACATGCCGTTTTATGATCCTAGCAAAGAGGAATTTATGGAAATGATTGGAAACGAAGACTCCTTCGAGATCAATGACTTGGAGATTCATGGATTTGATCTTGGGCAGAGTAAGCACGATGAGGACTATAAGTTACATTCACAGAGATGTAAAGCAGGGCAAAAGGAAGGTAGCTGTATAAGAGCGGTCAGTGAATCTATAATTGTAGCTCATTTCGGAGTTGATATTATCGACGCATTGTTTTACAAGTTTGCATACCATGTGTCCCAACATACTAGCTGCACCGACAAAACGACTGTTACTCTTGTCGTTTCTTTGATTCGAAAATAATGTGGTATGTACTATTTTCTTTGCTAAGAATGGGAAAGAATAAATTGTACATGGGCCTAGCTTAGTTTTACTATATGGGCTTTTTAGTCAGTGAAACTTTGACCCAAATATGGGCCTAAAGATATTAGACCCAGCCAAGTTCCTTGGAATTCACGATCGCCCAATCTTTGAATTAATGATATACGTGTATGTAAATAATTGACAACGTCGCGTCGTTTTTCAAGGAGAAGAATTACGTGTCTTGTTTCTACGTGCCGACACTAAAGAAGAAGACAGATATTTTTCTTTCTACCTTTTTTATTCATCACCCTGTCATGGGGATTTTTATGAACACGTACTTGGTGTCGATATTAAAAGCTCGTAAATAAATAAATCCGGAACAGTTCGTTTTATTAACGGACACGTGTCCCCAATCACCACGCCGACATTTTCTACTGCTGCCACGCTTCACTTTCCGAATAATGATTCACTAAGTAAAATAGTTGATCCATATCCGAAACCCGACTATAAAGTAGCTTCCATGCGTTAACGAATCTTCACCGATCGAACTCATCAAAGTATCATCATATAACAAAGAAAGTATTTGGTTACTTTATAGCTTTGCTGAAAGTGTTTGCTTAGAAGAAGAAGAAGATGGCGTCTTACCAGAACCGTCCAGGAGGTCAAGCGACTGACGAGTACGGAAACCCGATCCAGCAGTTGGACGAGTACGGAAACCCGATTGGCGGGGGAGGATATGGAACAGGCGGTGGTGTGGGAGGTTATGGAGCTGGCGGAGGAGCCACAGGTGGAACCTACGGAGCAGGTCGTGAAGGATATGGAACTGGAACTGGAACTGGGACTGGGATTGGGACTGAGACTGGAGCCTTTGGAACTGGCGTAGGAGCTAGGCACCATGGACAAGAGCAACTCCACAAGGAAAGTGGGGGTGGCTTAGGAGGAATGCTTCACCGTTCTGGATCCGGATCCAGCTCGAGTTCGGTACGTATCAAGTGTATGAACAAGATTTTATGATGTGTTGATAACTTAATCCTATAATATACACATGTTTATGTATGTTATGTATATATAACAGGAGGATGATGGACAAGGTGGGAGGAGAAAGAAGAAGGGAATCGCGGGTAAGATTAAGGAGAAGTTGCCAGGTCATCATGATCAGTCTGGTCAAGCTCAGGGGATGGGAATGGGAACTGGAACTGGAACTACCACCGGATATGATGCCGGTGGTTACGGTGGCGAGCACCACGAGAAGAAGGGGATGCTAGACAAGATCAAGGAAAAGCTTCCTGGAGGGGGTGGTCGTTAAGCTATGTCGCATTTTAACTTGTACACATATAAAATATAAATAAGGAGGGTTTGTAACACAGTCGCATACGGTCGTTCTATGTGTGCTTTTTATGTATGTACGTCCTGTGATGTGTTATGGCTTTTATGAGTGTGTTATGAGCATCTGGCTTTTTTTACGTTCTGGGAGGTCTGTATTAACTATGTACTTTCATATATCTATATATCTACTTTCTTGTTATACGTGTTTTCTCTGTTTCAATGTGCTAGTTCTTGTCAGTTGACACACCTCCCTTCGTAACACACAATTAGAGCACACCCTTACCGATTGAATAAGGCCTGCTCTCGAGCTCGGTGCTTCCCCAATCCCCATTGTGTTAATTGGGCTTTACTTTAGGCCGAATGAGAAATTTGATGGTTGGGGGCCTATATAAGAAATATTGGAGATTTACACTTTTTTTTTTAATGAAATAATGAAAGACGTGAAAACATGGACTAAATGATGACCAAAAGACCTATTGAAAAAGTCTATATACATCGGCCTGTCATTATTGCACGAGAAGAAGAGGAAAATAGTTGGTTTGGTTTTGCGAGGGAGAGCAGTTGAAGCTGTTTCTGAAGGATTTTGTCATTATCTATCGTTGATTATGTCTTTGTCTTACTCTAGCACCCGTATCTATTTGTTAAGCAGACAATAAGATTATTAGTCTTGCTTGCACAATAGTTAGCATTATTTTGTTGACTACTCGGTGAATTGTCAACCAAGTAAAACCCTCTGAAAAGTAATTTTTTTGCACAACTTAATACATCTTAATTTAATATGGTAAATTCATACAAAACATCTTCTCTGTTTGGTATGAATTTGTCAACTAAAAGCAAAATATACGCTTTAATACTTAGTATGTGGCTATTTGCTAATGCATGTAACAAACTTTCTATTTAACAACTGCAAAGAATCATATGGTATGAAGTACATAAAGCGGCTATACATGAGGAATATACAAAAAAAGTACAAATATTGTATTCATACCAATCCTTACAGATTAATAATGTATCTATCTAATCCAATATATAGCTAAAATTTGTTACCAACTCCAACGTCTTTCTCAAATGTCCACAAAATATATTCTATAAATGAAACCCTTTGCTTAACACACAATCACCAAGTACAAGTAACCGAGTTAATTAAACCAGCCATCAAGAGAAAGAATTCCAAAAAAATGGCCAAGTCATTGAATATCCTTATCGTAGCTCTCTCCCTCATCGCATTCTCTCCACTTTGTTTGTGCTCTAAAGCTTATGGAACTGGCGGTTATCTCTTTCCTCAGTTCTACGACCACTCGTGTCCTAAAGCTCAAGAGATTGTTCAGTCTGTCGTCGCTAAAGCATTCACACATGATCCTCGCATGGCTGCTTCCTTGATCAGACTCCATTTTCACGATTGTTTTGTCAAGGTCTTAAGCTTAGCAAACTTTCTAATTAACGTTCAACTTGTTTGAAAAAATGTCTAATGTTTTTATATATTTTTCTCCTTGTGATTGGTACTGTAGGGATGTGATGCTTCGATACTATTGGATAGTAGTGGAACCATAGTCAGCGAGAAACGTTCAAACCCTAACCGAAACTCAGCCCGTGGGTTCGAACTCATCGAAGAAATCAAACATGCCTTAGAACAAGTGTGTCCTGAAACAGTTTCATGCGCTGATATCTTGGCTTTAGCCGCTAGAGACTCAACTGTCATTGTAAGTCATCACAATTCACTACACACAAAATTATTTGATCTCTATCAATAATTTGACAAATGAACACATATATGTGTATACAGACGGGTGGACCAAGCTGGGAAGTACCACTAGGAAGAAGAGACGCGAGAGGAGCAAGCTTGAGTGGTTCCAACAATGACATTCCTGCTCCTAACAACACTTTTCAAACCATCCTCACTAAATTCAAGCGTCAAGGCCTCGATCTTGTCGATATGGTCTCCCTCTCTGGTATATACCCATCCATCTTAATAACAAAATAAGTTTTAACCAACCAATGTTCAAAAGCTGCTGAGTTCGGTTGTAGTTTTAGATGGGTTTGTGAAGCGTTATATATGATTTTCAGGAAGTCATACCATCGGAAACTCGAGGTGCACAAGTTTCCGACAGAGGTTATACAACCAGTCCGGCAACGGAAAGCCTGATCTGACTCTTAGCCAATACTATGCCTCCGTGTTACGTCAACGATGTCCTAGATCCGGTGGTGACCAGAACCTCTTCTTCCTCGACTTTGCGACGCCGTTCAAGTTCGACAACCACTACTTCAAGAACCTGATCATGTACAAAGGGCTATTGAGCTCCGATGAGATTCTGTTCACTGATAACAGAGAGTCCAAGGAGCTGGTGAAGCTCTACGCTGAGAATCAGGAGGCCTTCTTCGAGCAGTTTGCTAAATCAATGGTGAAGATGGGAAATATCTCTCCGTTGACTGGCATGAAGGGAGAGATCCGGCGAATCTGTCGGAGGGTTAACCATGCTTATTAATCAAATCTTTCTATGAGTACCAACAAAAAAATATATGGTTTTATCTCTTTTGATTTTGCATGGACGTGTAATTTGTGTGATTGAGTTTTTGGTTATTTGTTTTGGTTTTTCTTTGTATTAATGAGTGTATTTGGTGTTTGAATATTTTCGAAAACTAATAAAATGATATATATTTTCGTTATGATAAATGGATTTCTATCTAAAAAAAACAAGAGTGCCGTAAAAAAAAAAAAAAAAAAAAAAAAAAAAAGAGTGCTTTTATGGCCCAGTTTGAATTTTTTAGCCCAGTTACAATATATATTTTGGAACCTAATGTATAAATCCAATTCAAGAAGAGGTAAAAGCGTACAAACACACAAATCAAACACACAAATCATGCTTATTAATCAAAGTTTTTAAAGTATTGGGCATGGAAATAATATTCGAAATCTCTTCTGATTTGGGTTTTAGCTACCGATTCAAACGGTGTCGTAATTGTGCAGACACACAAATCTCGAACGGAAACTCAGGAGTCGGAGATCGTACCGGAGGACGGCCGGCGAATTATTCATCAGCTGTCCTTTCGCTTCTTTAACTTCCGTTTGCCTTTGCTAGCAATCACGTATTAAGGTCGGATTGCATCTAAAGATTCGTTGATGGCGGCGTCGTGGCAGTGGGAAAACGCCACCGCCGGAGCCGTCGCTGGATTCGCCACTGTTGCTGCTATGCACCCTCTCGATGTTGTTCGTACCAGATTCCAAGGTCCGAACTTTAACTCCTGGAACTGAACCAAAAACTCGATTTTTCAACTCATCAATTTGTTTAAAGTTGCTTACTTGATTAAACAGTCAACGACGGTAGAGGGTCAAGTCTCCCGACGTACAAGAACACAGCAAACGCTGTCTTCACCATTGCCCGTCTCGAGGTTTGCATAATCCACCTACATTACATTTCTTGTTTTCAATGGATTCTTATATGACTTTTTATCTCATTTAGTTGTAAACTTCCGGCAGGGTTTGAGAGGACTTTATGCAGGTTTCTTCCCTGCTGTTATCGGTTCTACTCTTTCTTGGGGCTTATACTTCTTTTTGTGAGTGTTACATTTGCCTAGCTCCCTAGGATGTTTGTGTTAGGACCGTGGAGTTTCCACTTTTGTTTACCCGTGGTGCTTAAATGATCTGAAACAAATGCATTCTCTCTCTGTAGCTATGGAAGAGCCAAGCAGAGATACTCTAGAGGCAGAGACGATGAGAAACTAAGCCCTGGTCTTCACCTTGCTTCTGCTGCTGAAGCAGGAGCTTTGGTGAGTATAACAGATACTACCACCATAAACATCTCATTTCTCCTATGATCTCAACCTTATGATGATACTTTCAGGTCTGTTTATGCACAAATCCGATTTGGCTTGTCAAAACAAGATTACAGCTTCAGTCACCTCTTCATCATACCCAACCATACTCCGGGCTATTAGGTTTGCGCTATTCTGCAGAAATTCAGCAGTTTTCATTGTTTCGACTCTTGTTTTATAAATGTTTATTTTTATCAACTTCAGATGCCTTTAGAACCATAGTGAAAGAGGAAGGACCCAGGGCGCTCTACAAGGGTATTGTCCCTGGTCTTGTATTGGTTAGTAACTATCCGGATCTTTCTCTTGGCATGTTCGTTACGTGAAACTACCACAAGATCCCAAGATTTGTAACTATCAATAATGGGTATTAGTTACGAAGACTGTCGTACGGATTGAATGATGTACATATTTTGGGTTGATTCTGAATTCGTTTCTTCAGCAGGTTTCTCATGGTGCTATTCAGTTCACAGCGTATGAGGAACTCCGTAAACTCATTGTGGATTTTAAAGAAAAGAGAAGAAACTCTGAATCCACTTTGGTACAGAGTTGCTCTTCTTTATAGCCTACATTGTGGTTATATAGGAACATTAATCTTAATCCCACGCCTAAGGCCTATTTCAGCAATCACTGTTCTAAACACTTTATTTTTTTTTCTTAAGAACTCAGCAGATTATGCTGCACTTGGCGGCTCCTCCAAAGTCGCTGCAGTTCTTCTTACATATCCATTTCAGGTTATTCGAGCACGATTACAGGTACCTATTGATATCAATGATGTCTTTAATCTTGTTATTATTAACTCAAATCTAAATTCCTCTTCAATATTTACCTTTGAGCTTCTGCAATATTTGAAGATTTCATAAACATTTCTCTTTTCTTTTTCAGCAACGACCTAGTACTAGTGGAATTCCAAGATATATAGACAGCTTACATGTCATCAGAGAAACGGCGAGGTTAGGGGCATATTCTTGGTCTCAATTATATCAGAAAATACGAGCTTTTGGTTAGTATCACCGAGTAACACTTGTGGTTTCTGCAGATTCGAGGGTCTCAGAGGTTTCTACAGGGGACTAACCGCTAATCTTCTGAAAAATGTCCCTGCTTCTTCCATCACATTCATCGTCTATGAAAACGTTCTGAAATTGCTTAAACAGCCTTCAACAAAAGATTAGATTTTTCTCTTCCTTTACTGTCATTTCTTAGTCTTTACACAAACCAAAACTAAAAATTATTCTTTGAAAAAAATTATTCTTGTAGATCCATTGGTAATGACGTAAAAGTATCATGGAAAAAGATTCCAGCTTGGTTAAACAAAAAAAGTAAATGTAACAAGTCACCATGAGAAAGCTTCGATGGTCTCTTCTCTTCGAACCCATTAGATCTCAGAATTCCAATTACCTTTTCTTTTAACATACTTGCATCTGTATCCAAACACAAAGAACTGTCTTCATGTTCATCTTCTTCAACATCACTGTCAAAGTTACCACATGTCTTATGATTCATAACCCCAGAACCATTCCTCCTTACAGACAAACTCAGCAACTCCATGACCTTCTTCTTCTGCCTAAACATCGAACCAAGAGTCTTGTTCTTCTTCCCGAAACACGTGCGCGTGAAAGCCAGCCATTCTTGAACATTAACATCAGGTTTCACATCCTTTGGTGTAATGATAACAACAGATGAGTCAACTTTAGGGGGTGGAACAAACTCTCTTTTACTCACATCCATCACGAATTTAACATCAGCTACTAACTTCACATTCACCGCTAATCTGTTGAAATCAGAATCTCCTGGATTTGCCAAGAGCCGGCGGGAGAACTCCTTCTGAAGCAAGAGTGTGGCGCTTCGAAAGGTATTGGAGCCGTATACAAGCTTCGCCACAAGAGGAGAAGATATGTTGTAAGGAATATTCGCCACCACGAGATCAAACTGAGGGAAATCTGTCTTCAGAACATCTTTTTCAATAATCTATCGAAGACAAACAACAAGTGACAAAAGAGGGTTAGTGACTGTAGTTCTGTGTTCTTTTCTTCGGCATTCCATCGAACACGTTGTGTGCGCTTAAAATCTAACTTACAAAAACAAATAATTTCGTTCCCTAAGCTAATCCTGGCATCAGAAGATCTCTTCTTTTCTCCTAAAACGAATCATCAAAGGCATTTCAACGAATGATTAGGATTTACCGTAAGTTTATCTGCAAAACCATTGTCAGAAACCCTTTTGCGGAGAATCTCCACCATGCGCTTATCTAACTCAACAGCGACGACGTTCTGCGCAGCTTCTAGAAGCTTCATCGTGAGATTTCCAGTACCAGGACCGATCTCCAAGACTGTATCAGTCGGCCTCACATCGGATCTTCGGACAATGGAGTCGAGGATTCTAGTGTTGGTAAGAAGGTGTTGGCCTTTGCTCTTGCACAGAAACAACCCGTCGTGTTCCTTCTTCTCCTTGCCTTCCACATTCCTCTCGTACTCTCTTCTCCGGCGATCGTGATCGGGTTTTGAACGAACCTGCGAGTGAGAATTTCGTCGGAAAACTAAGGAAGATAGGTACGAACGAGATGAATTAATTTTTCCGAGCGTTTGGTTCTTCAATCGATGAATCATCACTTTCGTTAAGTGACGAAATATAATGTTTCGTAGTTGATGTACTCTTATCTTGCACGGAACTGCCGATGAAGGCGAAGCTGCGCTTCCCGCTCCGGTATCGGAAGCTGCCGGGAACGCTTGGTTTGTAATGCTTTTGAATTTTTTTTTCTTTTTGGCCCAATTTTGATGAATCATCGAGGCCCAATTCTTTTTATTTCTTCACGGTGTTTCAATTTTTATTTTATTTTATGAAATGTTCAATTATGCTTAATCATTCCATATTAAAATTAAATATTCAGATTACTAAAACTACAAAATATTTTATTTTTCCTTTTTGTCTTCTGTTAACTTTGGGTTTGATATGGTATATGTCGTAATCTTAAAACTAATATATCTTCGATCTATTTAATTATTTTTAATGAATTTTTTTTCAAAACATATCTGATTCAAAAAAAAAATTAGAAAAACCGTTTATGTATTTTCAAAGATTCGCTTCCACAAATTCGTTTCTTAATTTTTTTGCAAACAATAAACATTAGTTTTTGCCTTTTTTGGGGATGTTATGTAATCACTAAACCACTATAGTTTAGTTCTAATCAAAAGTTTAGTGGAAACTTTATATACTTTGGGGAAAAATATGAGTATAGTAAAGTAATTACTTTGCCTTGGGAGTAATATTGAAACTCTATATAGGGGTTATAATTGATTGTAAAATCAAAAGGGGAAAAAATGGTTATAGAATTTTGGGCCATTCTAGTGGACTACACACTCAAATGGGAACGTGAAAGCCATGAGAATGGTATAATTATTTGGATAAAACATCGAAAAGAAAATTCATAAAATGTACATTTCTTTTGTCAACCAAACTTTCCCAAAAAAAAAAAAGAGTTTATGCCCAAAAAGCATGGTCGACGTTGCCAAGTTACCATCTCTGGTCGGTGTAGTTACTGTCTCTTCTCTACTAGATCGGACGGTTTACATGCTTCTGCTTGTCCCTTCCATTCAAACTTTTTATAAATTTTATTTATTTGTAAAACCATATATATTTGAGTTGATTTTTTTTTTCATTACATCTGTCAACACTATCCGCTTTACGAAATATCACTTCAGTCACGCTCTACTTTCTCTTAATTAATTTTCGTATGGTAATCAATTGATATTTGATACTATCAAAGAAGAATGAAATAATATATGAGTATCCCTTATATATATGAGATGATACTACTCTACATGATTGTGATATAGGTGAAAAATAAAACTTCAGAAGATAATGTTATAAATACAAAAGCTAGGCCTATAATTAGGGTTTGCAACTTAGGAATTAACAAAAGTACTGTATACAATAATAGATCGATTAAGAAAATTAGGCGTGAAAAATAGTGGTCCTTTTCCAGCAGCCTCTATATTATTAACTTTGGTAGTTTGATACCACCCTTCGTTTCTAGTGTGGGGACTGGGGACTTTCTATAACCCACGAGCCAAGAGCCGATTGTCCACTTTTAATTTTACCATTTTTACAACAATTCCTCGGTCAATTGGATTATATATATATATATATATATATAAGTGTAGGCTCTATACTTATAGCAGTTTTGATTGAGTTTACGAGCTTGTTATATAAATAACGTCGACTGGGGACCTTTGGTTAGTAATATTTTTTGTGTAAAAGTGAGTCGAATGGAAATATATAAGTAGATTTGTCGCATCCAGTAAGTTGGTTGATAATACAGCAGTTTATAAACAGTATACGCGTTTGCATGTGCATGAGCATGACATTTGGAGGAAACCATGACTCCACTTCCTCGGGCCCCACATGAACCAAATCTATTCTCAGCTTTGTTTTTTTCTTTCTTTTTCAGATGATGAAATCTCTTGAGCAATGACAAATATATAATCAATCATTCATATATATGCATATATGCATTATGCATATATGTAAAGGGGGCTCTGAAGGTGAAATTAGGATCGTGTGGAACACACATTGTATGAAATCTGTTGTGTGCGAGTTATGACAGATATAATTACATTATAGATATGCTTTGAAATCTGCAGCTTCTGAAGAGATATTGTGGTGAATGACACTTTTTTCTTTTATCATTCGAGATACGTAATACACAGGACAGAAACTACTATTGAGCTTAAGAGAATGTATAAGAAACTCTGAGCTGCGTCATTGTGGCTCTGCAATTGAAACAAAAGAAACATAACCTATCAAATCTTTTTATGTCCTCCTGCTTTTCCAGCTTCAAAGCTAAGAAGAGGTAGTTAATAATTAATTAATTATGTTTATATAAAAAATATAATTAAATAATTATGCTTTTTCCTTTTGAAAACTAAAAGGAGCATAGAGGAGCAAAAAATGAGTGAAAGTAAAAACCAAACCAGTGCGTGCCTCTTTTGGAGTAAACACTCTTCTCATTCTGTCTAGGTAAGAAAAATGTATATTAAGAAGTGTTGATCCGATTGCAAAGAAAAAAAAAAGGTGATGATCTTTTTTTTTTGTTATAATGTCGGAAGTGATATTACGAAGCCGACAAATACTATGTTCCAAAGTCCAAAACTCACTTTTCATTATTAGTACTAGTTTATTAAGTTCTTTCCATATTTCCTTCTTTTATTATTGTTCATAGGCAAATACACAATTTAAAGCTCCAACAGAAAATATTCCGAATCAGCTGGAATGGTAGCAATGAAATTAAATCATTGAAATTTCAACTGATTCGTTTGCTAGGACATGAAGCGGATAGAAGGTTGAAGAATAGTTTAAAATTGGGTAGGAACTTGAACTAAATTTGTTTAAATACTAGTATGACTTTCAAAACTTAATGAAAGGAAACACAGGGCTCGAGAAGAGACAATACTCTTCACCTTTAAACCTTTTCTTTTTGGGGGAAACTCTTATATTTGTGGAGTACTATTTTCAAGATTCACATTCCAAAATAAAAGAAAAATAATGATGATGAGTCTTTCATTATGCGAGTTTGTTGGTATTTGCATTTGATCATCGATGTTACTTAATACTAACAAAGATGTTTGGACTCTACAGATTTGTAATTTAGTCATACAGAAGAATAAAATCTGAGAGAATGTCACTTTCCCTTTTGCCCACTCCCTCTCTTAATTTCTCGGTCCTTAATGATTGCATACATTCATCGAATTCAGTTTCCCTTTCTTCTCCTCAATTCCATTCACTCATGGCACTTGTATCTATCTACACAACTCAAACTTTGACACAAAAAAAAAAAAACACTTGTATAAAATTTAAATTAGCCGTATACATCCATTAACATTTTTTAATTGAATTATTTCGTTAGATGACTATTCTATGTACATCATTTTCCGACCTCACTTTCACTATCATTCAATGCGTTGTTCTCTTTTACACAACTGTAATCTGCCAAGAAATGACTATATAATCTCATCTTCGCATTAGTCAACTCTCCCCACCCTTCTAGAAGTTCTCTAAACTATCCTCCATTTATAAAATCACCCGTATTTTTTGTATTATAATGCGATTGAACTATAGATACTATTAGGATTAATTGGTAAATTAATTAATGGGGGTACACGGGACAGTGGTATGATATCTCAGTGTATAAACATTTAAATACTCCACTATTTATTACACATACACAACATAAATAATGGAGAACTTGTATTTGCAAGTTCATTATAAATTTTTGTATTTATTAAAAAGGGAGTATATCGCTTTCTGTATTTGCAATAATAAAATATAATGGAGTAGTAATTCGCTTCCTTGGAAACATGGATAAGCATCTGTTTTCCAGCTGCAACCTTTATGCACTTAATTTAAGTCACATGTACAATATAGTATATGCACAACCAAATCAAGATTTCGAAAAATAATAGTATTAAAAATTTGTATCGAATCTATAACCAGAGAATCTAAAAAGATACGACTCTACCGATAATTGGTGTTCCTCATTCCTCAGTCCTCAATTTTTTTTATTTGGTGTGAAAACCAGTCCTCACCCTTGAATAGTAGAAGATATGCTATGATTTAGAAATTTTGTTTAATTTCAGAACTACTTTGTAGTATTCCTAAATCGTAATATATTTTTAATAAATACTCATTCATTTCACCACAAACATCGTTTCAACATTTTTTACACAGATTGAACTTTAAAAATATATTGTTGATCTTACCACACAGTAAAAGAAAGTCGCTAAAACTAAACACGAATATTTTTTTTCATATTTGTTTTTTTCTTTTTCAAAACAACAAAAGGAAGAAGTATTAATTATTTTAAAAAATCAAAATAATACTTATAATTTATTTGTAAAAAAAAAAAAAAAAAAAGTAAAACAATATTGTAATTGTATCAATATTGTAAAACACACAAACAAAGAAAAGGGAGAAGAGGCAGCGTGTTTTCCGGTAGAAAAGACGGAGAGAGTAAAAGCCAAAGCTTCTGACGTGGCAACATACTCACCGCAGGATCATGAACACGTTATGATCAACGGTGAAATATATCTGGACCGAGAAGTGAATGTGATATGTTAGGAAAATCTGGAAAAAGAAAAGAGAGAAAGAGGAGACAGAGAATTTAATAAGAGAAGGAGAGAGCATTAAGGTCATGGCGGCGTTGCAGAGCGCGAGACAGAGAAAGAAACCTCTCTGATCCATCTTTCTCTCTTAAATACTCTCTCCCATACCGACAAACCAACTTTTCTCAGTCTCTAAGGCTCTATTCCATTCTTTAATAAACCCTAGAACTCTACATTCCTCCACTTCTTTCGTCTTCTTCTTCATTTTCATCTGCTCATCAGAGATAAAAGATCATCCTTAACCAATCAAATTACGAGAGATCTTTCAATAGTTGGCTATAAATATATATAGACTAGATCAAGTTATGTGGTGGGAATTGGGAACAAGGCAAAATTGATAATATATTTATGGCTGCTGGTGTCGGAAAATGGCAAGTTTTTTCTCGCTAGGCAACGGCGGAGGTGACGGAGGAGGGAGTAGCCAAGACCACCGCCACACAACCAACACTAATAATAACCCTTCTCCATCGGGAACTGAATCTTGGCTTTGGTGTAGGAACCCTAACTCTAACGCTAACGCTAACGCAAACGCTGCTGCTGGAGATTCTTACAAAGGAACCCTTGAGCTATGGCAACACCCAAACAATCAACAACTCATTTTCCAACAGCAACAACAAAGGCTAGATCTTTACACTTCCGCTGCTGGTTTAGGCGTCGGACCAAGCAACCGGAGCTTAATTGAAACTTCCGGCGGTGCCTTGATGATGATGAGAAGCGGTAGCGGCAGCGGCGGACCAAGTTGCCAGGATTGTGGGAATCAAGCTAAGAAAGATTGTTCTCACATGAGGTGTAGGACTTGCTGTAAGAGCCGAGGCCTTGATTGTCCCACTCACGTGAAGAGCACGTGGGTTCCTGCCGCCAAACGCCGAGAACGCCAGCAGCACCTTGCTACCGGGGAGCAACAACAGACGCAGCCACAACCGCAGAGTGAGAGTGTCCCTAAACGGCTGAAAGAACATTTTCCGGCGCGATCGACTTCCCTTGTCTGCACTCGTATACCTACTAACAACACCTCAGGTATATATCTCTAAACTTTTTTTTTAGTTTTGCTTTGTTTATTTCAAATCTGAACGTAATAGTACTGAGCTTTCTTTACTTTGTTGAGTTGATTGGTTTCAATTACAGAAGCAGAAAACCCTATTCTGTTTATCAGCTTTTTGTTTTTTCTTTTTCCATTTTCGAGAAAGAAAAAATGTTTATGATTTTCTTCTTTTTTGTTTTATTATGAAAATACTGTATGCGAGTAAAACTGACTCTTGGATTAACAAGAAGAAACTGTTCTCGTTGATCTTAATATGTATATGCGTTTATATCATTTTATTAATTACCTTTTGCTTAAAGTTAAAATAAATCTTACTTAAATTATGCTCGAACCCTTCTTTTATATATATATATATAATTAAAATTGTTATTTTAACACCTAGGGTTAGAGATTGGGAACTTTCCGCCGGAAGTTAGCTCGCCGGCAATCTTCCGGTGCGTACGTGTGAGCTCCGTAGAGGATGAAGAAGACGAGTATGCATATAAGACAGCTGTAAGTATAGGTGGTCACGTCTTCAAAGGTATTCTCTACGATCAAGGCCCGGCAGAGAGAAGCTCCTCAGGCGGTGGATCTCAGGCGTTGAATCTCATAACTGCAGGCCCATCGGCCTCTTCGTCAAGCCCAAACGTGAGCTGCAACGATGGAGTCGTTGGCTCCACTTCAGATCATTACATCGATCCTGCCTCACTTAACTATCCTACTCCCATCAACAACTTCATGACTGGTACGCAATTCTTCTCCAACCCAAGATCTTGAATTCCACTGCAAGAAAAACAAATCATAACTTTTTTAGATTATTACGGTAGAATTAGGGTTTGAAAACATCTTCGGAGGAGGAGGATGTAACGTACGAATATGTGTTGTCAAACGTAATTAACTTGAGATAATGTTTCTGTGTTAAACTTAATTGTTATGTTAAATTTTTCTTGAAGGAAGTTCTGGATATAATGTTTTTATTTGAGAGTAGTTGTATTAATGTAATTGACTCTAATTTTCAACTGTAAAAAGAGTCAAACGAGTCTGTAACTGTGAAAGCCCACATCAATAGCATCCCAGCTGGCAATTTTCAATGTGATCGTTAAACTCAGCCTTTTTTTTGTCAGCTTTTCACGTTACTTTCTTTTATTTTGACGTTTAATTTAACCTTGTCAAATTATTAATTTGAGATGTTTACGGTTAGATCAATTAATTACAGGCGTGATTTGCGTGTATAAATATTAATGTTGAATACAAGTTATTATTTTCCAATATGTATATTGAAATCTCGATGAAGATACTCTGTTGTAGAACCAAATATTCACATGACAATATTCATACATACATTAGTTTAGTTTTCACATCGTAGGGTACTGTGTGCATTGTTTAGCCACATCACAAGGGGTTTTCTTATACAATACTCCGAATGTTTATTCACGCAGGTATAAGTGTACTTCCACATCAAATATAATATGTATGTATGGATTCTTTTGCTAGAGAGAGGGGTTAAATTCTGCAGATTATGAGGGTGAGTGGGGAGGAGCAGAAAAAGGAATAAAATTGGTATGCGTCTTCATTTATGCAGGTGTATATGTTTGGACCTAAAAACTCTTCTTTCCCAAATTATTCCTCAACGCTTTCTTTTTCATCATTCAATTTATGTCACCTCAAAAATACCATAATGATGATAATGAGATGCAAAAGATGAATCAGAAGACGCGTTATAATACTCTACTAATTCGGAGTAATTATATTTTTGTTACGGAAAAAGATCTGGTGCATGGGGATGTGAAGATGGACTCCAAAATCGATCATGCATTATGTATGTAATTTACAGCTTAGTATAGTTGAACTGGTTCCATTAAAGCTTAAACCCACCTGATTTGTCCACGAGTTTTCTTCCGTACTACCTCGCATCTTGCTTCCAAATTACTTCATGAAAAAAATACTTTTATTTTATTTGTCAAGAACTTGATGTTATTGCACGTAGACAGGATCTTGAAGACGGATGGTGATAAAAGCAGCAACTTTAATATCATAACACAACTGGGGCTACGGGAATTTTCTTTATAAACCAATAAGAGAGTGCCATGTCAAAGAGACAAGTTGCAATTGCATCATTGCATTGCAGGGGACAAAACAGAAGCCTGGTAGGTCCACAACATCAAGCTTTCCAAACCGAATTTTATTTAGTGTCGCAGCCTAAAAGAGAAGACATTGCTATAGTGCCCATTCTCTCACGATTACCACATCAAATTTTACTTAATACCATTCCAATCGTTATTGCAAAACACAGACCGGCTGATTGCTAATTAAACAAAGTGTAAACTATAAATCAAAACAATTTGAGTAAATTAGAATAATCTAATATTTTGGAGGAAAACAAAAGGTTGATAACATTTTAAAAACACGGCTTAACAAAAGTCAAAAACAATTCCTAATTGAAAAATGGGTTTTGAATGCCCAAAACTGAGGCTTGATGGGTCAAACAAGAGTGCAAAGGCCCCTCTTCTCGATGATGCGTTAGAGAAAAATTAAGAGGTTCAGATACACAACGTCACATGACTAAATTTAGGCATACGAAACTTAGTAAAGTTCCTAACTTCCTATTGTCCGACTCCGTTCTTGATCCACTCTTCTCTCCCCTGTTTTTTTTTTTGTTCTTCTCCATCTTGACTAGAAAAAAAGATGGCATTTGGGAAACAAGCTAACTTCTTCGATGGTTTCAATGGATGGTTATCTTCGTGGTTCTATGTGCGATCAGGTGTCTGGATGCTTTCATTTAACACCATATAGTTCCGGCACAGAACATGCGAGCCTCTGCAAACACTAACGATGAAACTCATTCCAAGAAACCGGAGTCCAATTAGCAGTTTAGCACCCTACATGTAAAGATAATCCAGATGATAAGCAAAAGTCACAGCTTAGAGGGAAAAAGAGAGTGAAAGTAAGGCCAAGAAGAGGGTACCATGACGCATAAACAAGATGACCAGAAGGAGAAGGAGAATAAAGAGTGGCTTTCTATAGAGATCTTGGTTAGAAGAAACAAAGAATATGAGAAAAAAAAACTATTAGAGCTTGCTTAAGATATAACTCTTTAATTATTACATAGTGAAAATGGAGTTTACATTGTGCTTATATAACCAATAAACAGAGAGGCTTAACTAACTAAGCGATATTAACAGCCTCTCTAACTGAAACTCATTTCTGTCGTATATTAATAAACACAAGGAACATGGATCAAAGTCATACCTCTCTGATCAAGCCCCACAACAAATGGTTGTTTCTTATATACCTAACGCCAATGAGTGATCCCAATATATTTGAAACATTTACGTCTTTTTCCATTGATTTAAAGTTGGTTAGAGCCAATGATTTAGAACCTTTGCTTGCAATAGCTGCACATTAGCCAACCAACCTTGCTCTCTATAAGGCTATAATTACTTGTGCTTTTAATGTCAACAACCAAGACTTTAATTGATTTTTTGACAATCTGTGGTCAAATGGGTACGTCATAGTTGGGGGGAAATGGAAATTTTTTTATGAAGTTTCTTTGTCAATCTATGACTTCCGAGTTCCGAATAGGTAAATATGCGTAGTAATTCGAATTCACGAGTTGTTGTGCTTTGGAATCTTAACAGAATCTAAAGCTCATACCTGTGAGTTATAATGGATGGTGATAGGGCCAACCACATCTCACTCTGCAGATGTTGTCTTCACCCATATGTCTCATGGACCATCACACACATGATACAAAGTATATAATATTTATCTCTCTATATATAAAATCTTCTGTCTTTCAAGTTTCAGAACAAACGTTCAGTAGATCTATCACACGCCTTGCTCCTCTCATCCAACGGTTATAATTTACTCCGAACCTTCTCTTCTTCTTCTTCTTCAAAATACATCTCTGAAGCCAAACACCAGTTTAGTTATGGCTTCACTTCTTCTTCTTCTTCTTCTGTTGCTCACTTTTTCTTCAGCAGAGTCCAAGACTTTTTGGTCTGACGTGGCAGCTCTCAAAGACTTCAAGAACTCAGTGGATGTCAAATCGATAAGTCCTGGCTCATGTCTGAGTACATGGGATTTCTCCCTCGATCCCTGCGACCGTTTGTTTAGCGACTCGTTCATGTGCGGTTTCCGTTGTGACTCCGTCGTTTCCGGATCGGGTCGGGTCACAGATCTCAGTCTAGACCAAGCCGGTTACACTGGCTCCCTCTCCTCCGTCTCCTTCAACCTCCCTTATCTCCAGACACTTGATCTTTCCGGCAACTCCTTCTCCGGTCCTCTTCCCGATTCGCTCTCCAATCTCACCCGCCTCGCCCGCCTCGTCGTTTCCGGAAACTCCTTCTCAGGATCCATACCCGATTCGCTCGGGTCGATGTCGGTCCTCGAGGAGCTCCTCCTCGACAGTAACCGCCTCGATGGCTCCGTTCCGGCAAGTTTCAACGGCCTTTATAGCTTGAAACGACTAGAAATCCAGCTTAACAACATCTCCGGCGAATTCCCCGGTCTAAGCTCGCTCAAGAACCTGTATTACATTGACACAAGCGATAACAGAATCTCGGGTCGGATCCCGTCATCATTACCGGAATCTATAGTACAAATCTCCATGCGAAACAACCTCATCCAAGGAACCATCCCAGAAAGCTTCAGATATCTAAACTCTCTCGAAGTTATCGATCTTAGCCACAACAAACTCAGTGGCTCAATCCCATCCTTTATCTTCACTCATCAGACTCTCCAACAGCTAACCCTCTCCTTCAATGGCTTCACCTCTTTAGATTCACCTTACTATTCTCCATTAGGTCTCCCCAGCGAGCTAATATCCGTCGATCTCAGCAACAACCAGATCCAAGGCACGTTACCTCTGTTCATGGGTCTATTGCCAAAGCTCTCAGCTTTGTCGTTAGAGAACAACCACTTCTCCGGTATGATTCCGACCCAGTACGTCTGGAAAATCGTATCATCCGGAGCCGATTTTGCCGGGTTTCAGAGACTCTTACTTGGCGGCAATTTCTTATTTGGAGTCGTACCGGGTCTTTTGATGACGCTGAAGCCTGGATCAGCGAACGTGCAGCTCGCCGGAAACTGCTTCACATGGTGTCCGGCGACGTTATTCTTCTGCCAAGGCCAAGATCAGAGATCTCCTACGGAATGCAGAAAGTTTAGCCGTATTATTCCTTGATCTTCTCTTTTCTTGTTTCATCCGGTCGGGTTGAGTTGGATCTTTGAGGTCTTAAAAGGATTTTCCGGCAATTGCTTAACCCGATAATTTCATCGGTTAACAAATGTGATTACTTTAATAAAATTGCCGTTGTGAGAGACAACAACTAGTAGATTGCAGTATACTATTGTCTAATGACAAATTAATTTATGTGACAAAAATGGATAAGATACATGCGTCTTTTGGGCCCATTTTGCAAGCTTCTGGCCCAGTATATGATTAGGTCAGATGAACAAAACAATCTCACAAGTCACACCAATGGCGAGCAAAGCGTGCTTTGGAGTTGGAGGTGTGAGAATTTTTATGTATGCAGTTAGTTTCCTTGGGCTTTCTATAGTGTGCCCATATTATACGATTAACAAAACAGACAAGGAAATGACTCTGAGTGTTCAATTCTTCAAGGCCCATTAAAAAAAAAAAAAAACTTGACAAAAAGGGCTCTTCCGAGATTCGAACTCGTGACCGCACCCGAAGCGGGAACCATTCCTCTAGACCAAATCACCAACTCAATATTTGAAAGTTTACATGTAAATAACCATTTGTCTATAGAAAGACAATGTCCTCAAAAGTCAACACTATTAGTAGATGACAGCCTCGGATTGTCTCATATATTCTTAGTTTCCACTTTCAATATATTTTATTTATATCACTAGATGAATTCATAATTATCCGTTTCTATATTTTTGTATACAATATAGAATCTGCATTTCTTATAAAATGAATTAGTAATCTAGCTTTCACTAACCAAAATTTAATTAAAAAAATTATCAGTAACTATATAATTTTTTGACATAAAAATATCATTCATCGACTACAGACATGATTTTTGTGAGTGGTTTCATTACTTCTTAAACTCACTTTATTAGTTTTCACTTTCGGTACATCTTTTTATATTCATTTTAGATTTCTCAAACTCGTTTCATATACAAAAGAGAAATAAAGTTGAGCTTTTCTTAGGAAAACAAAAACAAGGTCGTAGTAATGCTCAGTTTAAATATAGGAAACCTTTACAAGGTGAGGTAGTTTTAGAAGTGTAGCACGGACTTTAGCAGCCAGTATGTGACAAAATTGAATGATTTTCCCGCTCCAAACGCATATGTGGGCCGGCCGCTCCACGTTTCAAATTTGATAATTCTTCTCTTTTTTCTATGTCTTAATGCATAAAACCAAACAAGTGTTTCTAATTTTATAATTAACAACTTGCTTCCAAATATAATTTTTTTCTTTCAAATTGAAAAACCGCGCTAGTATTATTGGTACGGTCAATGAGAACATAAAAATTAGAGATGGAAGATTCAAAAGTGGCTAACAATTCTCGTGGGACGTAGCTCCTCTCTCTCTCTCTCAGATTCTGTACTTTTCTTCTTCTTAATTTGACATTTCAAAAATTTTGGAAGAAAATACATATATCAAGAAACGCAGTTTTGCCGACGCATACATCGAGGGTAATTTGGTCATTTACGTACTCAATATCTATTAGCATTTCGTTGAAAAAAACTGAGGGATTTATGTATGGCCCCCGCGTAAGAATATACGTATTCTAAGCGGAAATTAGGGAAGAATGAATTTGTTTCTATATAATTGCAGAAAACAAAATCGAGAGAGTTATTATTATTGGAAAAACAAAGCACGATAGATTAGCCGTCGGGGAATTCTGATTGGTCGACTCACGTCAAACGCATGAGACACAGCCAAAGAGAGCACGGCACGTCAGCATTACACGTGGATATTACTTCTCAAGCCGGCGGCTCGGCTCTGAAGACGTTTTCAACTTATTTTCCTTATTACCTCGCAAATTTAAATTTATATAGATTTTATTATAACGACGCCTTTGTTTGGATTTGATAATCATCACGCATTTTCCAAATTTAGGGAGATTTCCATTGCTCTAAAACTCAACAGTTTAATACAACATGCAGATTCTATATTGTATACAGAAATATACAAAATGTCAAAACTATTTTTCAACGAAGCAAACAAATTTAACTCAAAGGCTGATGATAATTAATAGTTTGTCCAACTTGGCTAATGCTAACATACTAAATTAAAGATTAATCCTCCATTCAACTTAATAGTTATGAAGATTAGAAGAGAATCTATATAATCTAAATAAGGGTAGATTTGTACATTTTTTTATTAAAAAAAAAAAGAAGAATCTGAAAGATTTTATTTTTGGGTGATATTGAAGAATAATGTAGTATATATTAATTGGTATAGTATGAAGGATAATGAGAGAGAATCATTATCTCGTGGTGTGTTACAAGGACAAAAGCTGGCCCGCCATTTGTCTTCGGTTTCTGCATCATCTCAGTTACTCACTTTGCCTTTACTCCGAAGACATGCTTTTCTCCATTATTACTCTTTTTTTTTTTTTTTTTTTTTTATGGGGTTACCATCGTCATTTCACCACCACCTTAATCTACTAATTCACTTATAATAATACGTTAAAATCAAAAAACCAATGAGCGGGAAGGATAATTCCCCAAGATGAGCGGCGATCAACGCGGTTGAGGGCAAATAAGGAAAACGTTAAATTCTTTCTTTTTAACAATTTTTCCTAACAAAGGAAAGAAATGGCAGCAGATAAAATTAGTCTGACTCATGAAGATCATATTTGCTACTTTATGTAATACCAATGAGCTGTACTGTTTGTTATCTTTTGTAGTATATTTCATTAACGTAAATACACGTAGAATTTATACAAAGAATCTGCTGATACACAAAATTTAAGATTTATTGCCGGTTTGGTAAAATTTCATTCTTACAAAAAGTACTTTTTTGCCGGTTATTTTTTTTTTTGAAAAAAGTGATTGATGAGAGATAAGGAAAGGAGGAGTTTTTAGTAGACAAGGGAGAGGCTGAGATTACTAAATTGAATGCTTTACCAAACTCATATATCATCTCTTGACCCTTCTGTATCTCTTTCTTCTTCGTCTTCCTCTTCTCACCACCGCTCCTTCCTCCTTTCTCTCTTCTTCTTCTTCTTCTTCTTCTTCTTGCCCTCTCTCTCTCAGGTAATTATTTTTTCCTTATTTCTACCCAATTTTACGGAAATTAATAAGTGTCTTTTAGGGTTTCGCATGCTCTTTGAATTTGCTTCGTCCCTGTTGCGTTATCTTATCAGTCTCGTGACTGACTCTGTTTGTGGGTCGTTTTCATAATTGAGTTTTCCGGTCGTCAGATTATTTTCGGGGTTCGTGATTTTTCTTTCTTTTCTCTAATTGGGGGAAAAGGAAGTTTTTTTTTTTTACGTTTCGTGTAAAAAGAAAGTGAATTTATTTGGTTAGTTTCGATTAAAAGAAAAAAAAAGAGATTGAATTTTGTTTTCTGGTCGTTGTTTCTAGTTTTTTTTTAATTAGAAAATGGAACGTGTTGAAGCAGCGTTGAAGAGCAGTGTCAGGAAAGAGATGGCTTTGAAATCTCCACCGGTTTACGAAGAGTTTCTCGCTGTCACCACCGTTCAGAATGGCTTTTCCGTCGACGATTTCTCTGTCGACGACTTACTCGACTTGTCTAACGACGACGTTTTCGCCGACGAAGATGCTGCTGAAGCTAAGGCTCCACAGGAGATTGTCCGTGTTTCCTCCGAGGAAACCAACGACGACGGAGACGCACTTCGCCGGAGCAATGATTTCTCCGGCTGTGATGATTTTGGGTCTCTCCCTTCAGGCGAACTCTCTGTTCCGGTAATTAATTTAACATTAGACAAAAGTTCTTTGTTTTTATTTTCCGCTGTAAATTGTCTTTCGTTTTTTAAAACTTTTCTTTTTTTTTGGGGGAAAGGCGGATGATTTAGCGAATCTTGAGTGGCTATCTCATTTCGTAGAGGACTCCTTCACCGAGTATTCAGCCCCAAACCTCACCGGAACCCCGGCTGAGAAACCTGCGTGGCTAACCGGTGACCGGAAACACCCCGTGACTCCGGCCACGGATGAGTCTTGTTTCAAATCCCCTGTTCCGGCTAAAGCCCGTAGCAAACGGAACCGTAACGGAGTCAAGGTCTGGTCGCTTGGTTCATCCTCATCTTCGGGTCCTTCCTCATCGGGTTCGACCTCCTCCTCTTCCTCTTCAGGTCCTTCGAGCCCGTGGTTCTCCGGCGCTGAGCTGCTCGAGCCAGTGTTCATGTCAGAGAAACCACCGGTTCCCAAAAAGCACAAGAGAAGGTCTGCTGAGTCTGATTTCCCCGGTCAAATGCAACCTCCGCGACGATGCAGCCACTGCGGCGTCCAGAAAACTCCGCAGTGGAGAGCTGGGCCGATGGGAGCCAAGACGCTGTGCAATGCGTGCGGTGTCCGGTACAAGTCGGGTCGATTATTACCGGAATACAGACCCGCTTGTAGCCCAACATTCTCAAGTGAGCTCCACTCAAACCACCACCGGAAAGTCATCGAGATGAGGCGGAAGAAGGAGCCCACTGATGACAACGAAACCGGTTTAAACCAGCTGGTTCAGTCCCCACAAGCTGTACCAAGTTTTTGAAGAATAGGGCCATAAATTAGAGCAGAGATTTAGGTTCCGACCCGGTTCAGTTGTATATTACTTTCATTTAATTTAGCATTTACTCTCTTTTTTTTTTTAACAAAGTAGTTTGATTTTTCATGCTAGGAGTCTTGGTAAGTTCTTAGTACCGATTAGGTCAAAAACTCAGATTGTAGTATCATCTTGCGCGTTATTTTTTCAGTTTAAGTATTCCAACTTCAATGTTCTGAGTTATAGCATAAGGTTTGTTTCCATATGTTATTAGTACGCTACAATTTCGAATATTTCCAAGGTTATGGAAATGAGGAGCTAATTTGAAACCGTTCGAGTTGGTTTATAACTTTAATTTAAGCAACACTTTTAACCATTGCATTAATGAATGGAGCAAACCAAAAGTGACACCATTATGTAGTGTATCGTGGTCACGCGACATGTGGCGTTGTCTCTTTCTTATTTTTTTGTAGTTTAAAATTTGAACGGAAGAGCCTAAAATAACTTTTGAAATTTTCTGCAACTCTAAACCAAATCTCCTTGTTGACACTTGAAATTGTTAGATTAATTAATTGTGCTTTGATACTCCATTAACAAAATCACGTAGTCAACGCGGTATCGACGTATCGTCAAATTCATACATTTCATAAAAAGGTAATATAATAAAACTATTATTGGTCAGTTTATCTGAATAATTCTCTTTAACATAAAATACATTACTGTCTTATACGTATACATTTTATTTTCATTTGTTAATTATACGTATATGACTTATGGCCCGATGTCTTCTACGTCCAAGAACAGCAATTTTTCTAACTTCTATTATATATACTCCGACAATGTCAGATGATAATTATTGTTTCTACGAAATTGTAACAACCTTAGATTGAGAATTGGAGGATATTTTTATGTAATTATTATTTCTATAGAATATACTTTGACCGTTAGTTGGGATTAGCACGAGGTGCCATAGCTCGTATATGTATTAGCTCTAAATTCAAAAGTCACTAAAAATGAATTGCAGATACTAACTTATCGACTCATTTTTCCTGTTAACCAGGGGTTTTAACTGCAACTTCACAACTCCACAAGTTATATACTAAGAAAACTGGTCAGCCAAAAACCATAGCATACAAATTTTAAGCCTTAATGGGTATTGTACATAACAGTATGGAATAATATTATGTGTTAAAAAAGTTATATCACGGAAGCAAGTTCTTTCAATCAGACAAATCGTAATCAAATACAGCTCAAAACCTTTTTTGGGGACAGGATGCAAAATATACTATTAAAACACTTTGGTATTGACTTCCAACCCACTCAGAACAAACGAAACCAGTAGTAATAAAACAGTCCACAAACCTAATGCTAATGGTAATAACTACCAAGAGGGAAAATCCAAAGGATATAGTCGTATAGATATAAATACATTGCAAAATGAAATTTTGTTTACAGAAAACGAAAAAAATAAAATGAAATGGAAAGCTTGGGAGTCACGTGATTGACATAGCCTACCCGCTCCATCCAACTACTTTCCCTTACTCCAAAGTCTCTTATAAATTTGCTTAGCCATTTTTAATTTGGTGTTAAATATCACCAACAAAAACAAAGCTAATATAGACTCTCATAGGATACAATTACGAACTATCATACTAGTTATGTATTTGTTCCCATTGTTTTAAATCAAAACAAAGAATGTGGCTATAAAACATGAAAAAAAGTAGTAAAACCAAAACAAAGTATGTGCCTTTAAAACGTGAAAAGGAAAAATAAATCAAATCAAAACAAAAAATGCCTTTAAAACGTGGAAAATAACAAATCAAAACAAAGAATGTCTTTAAAACATGAAAAAGAAAGAGGAACAAAGCACCATTTAGCCTTGCCCTTAACTTGAAACCCTAAGGAAAAAGAAATCAAATCAAAACAAAGAATGTGCTATACATCTTATATAAGTTTTTCAAAAAAACGTACAGAAAAAAAATCAAAGGAAGAATCTCTTTTTCACCGTGAACTGCGGCCGTATCCGGGAAGAAATCACCTTCCACGATGTCAAGAATTTCATTTTGTTTGATGGAGAAAGACAAATATGAATAAACTATGTAAGTTGGAAAATATTATTCCCTTGATGTCTTATATTCCTCTAATTAAAAAAAAAATGTGAGAGCTTTGTGTTGAGCCCCTACCAAAAAGAAAAAATAACCCAAGGAGAGAGCTTTGTGTTGAGTTTACATGATTAGATACACCACTTAGCCTTGTCCTTGACTTGAGACCCTAGGAAAAAAGAAAGGAAATCA
The DNA here is from genome assembly GCA_028015245.1 of Cardamine occulta. Lineage (NCBI taxonomy): Eukaryota > Viridiplantae > Streptophyta > Magnoliopsida > Brassicales > Brassicaceae > Cardamine > Cardamine occulta. Next base: position 1,175,904 of record CM051391.1, on the reverse strand, counting down.
AACACAAAGAATATGCCTTTAAAACATGAAAAAGAAAGATGAACCAAATCAAAACAATGAATGAATTTCAAACATTAAAAATAACAAATCAAAATAAATAATGTATTTAAAACATGAAAAAAGATGAACCAAATCAAAACAAAGAATATATTTAAAACATTAAAAAGAGGAACATGACACCATTTAGCTTTGCCCTTGCCTTGAGAGCCTAAGGAAAAATAAATCAAATCAAAACAAGAATGTGCTATACATCTTATACAAGGTTTTTCAAAAAATGTACAGAAAAAAAAATTCAAATGAAATTTTTTTTTCACGGTTAATTGTGGTAGTGTCCGAGAAAAAATCACCTTCAACAATGTCAAGAGTCTCATTTTGTTTGATGGAGAGAGATATATGAATAAGCTTTGTAAATTGGAAAAGATTACTCTCTATATGTCTTCTATTCCTCTGATTTAAAAAAAGGAGAATGAAATCCTACAAAAAAAAAAGAATAATCCAAGGAGAGAGTTTTGTGTTGAGTTTACATGATTAGATACACCATTTAACCATGGAAGCTACGAATCTCTTACTCCAAAGTCTCTTATAAATTTGCTCGGCCAGTTTTTATTATTTGGTGTTTATATAAAATAATAAATCATTATAGTCCAAATTTGTAATTGTTAAATATCACTAACAAAAACAAAGCTAATATAGACTCATAGGATACAGTTACAAATTATCATACCACTTATGTATTGTTCCCGTTGTTTTAAAGTTCACAAAATTCAAAATATTGTTAATATGATAAGAAAAGGTTATTGTTTTCATGAGAGTTTGATTTTGAGGTGTGTACCCACCTTAGGGAGGTCAGTGAAGCCCAACAAGACATGTGCTAGTATCAACATTCTTATCGTCACTATTTCTCTTCGTTCATTTTACGCTTCGTCTAGTAGATTTACCACTTAACCCATGTGGCATTCGGCTATAAGACTACTTTCGCTATATCATTGCAATGGCTATTTACGTAATTCAAAAATGGCATTTGATGAGACTAAAGAAGTGAAGGATGAGCCTACTATTCATCTCTTAATTCTTAATCCTTAACTGTTTTGGATTTCTTCTTGTTCGTTCCGTTTTTGTCATTGGCAATGGCATAATACGTGTTTATTGATTTCCTGAGGTCATTCACGTTCCAACTCTCTTGGTTATCATATCTTCAATTTGGAAACTAGCGATAGCCGATAGAGAAAGACTTTTTACCAGATTCGAATCAGAAGAAGATGTAGACTGTAATACATGAACACTTTTAGATTATGTTACAAAAATAAACACAAAAAACTTCAGTTTTTGGTTTATATGAATTTCTTCTGCGTATGATATGTGATTGCCAATGTGTGTGTTTAATGACATGACATAGAAGTCACATGAACCTAACATGTATTTTGTGTTAAATGTACATCTAGATTAGGGCCGGTCAATTACGATATTTAATAAGTAAGCTATATATGTAGTTAGAATCAAATTGTTTGGTTAATTATACGTGACCCAACTTTTTCACGACTATATATATGTGATTGATTAATAATTTAATAGTGTAAACTGGAATCAAAATATATAGGCAATCAAAATTGAAATATGATCTGTCAAATTCAAATGAAGAGTAATCGAAAGTGGTATCAACTTTCAAAATGGAATAATGTAGGCTAGCATCTAAGACATTAGACGACTCAACTGAGATATTTTGTTTCTTAAAAGACATGGTTTTAAAATCCAGTTCACTGTTTTCCTTTGTTGTTGTTGCCAAGAGAATCAGTTCACTGTTAAAAATGAATATTAGCACGTTGATATTTAAAATTTTGGTAAGAAAAAGGGGAATCTTTGATATTCTGTTTGAGTTGATAAAATATGGAGAAAAATGGAGTAGAGGACAAGTGAGTGTACCGAACTCGCCTAACTTGTTGACTTTAGAAGGGGGTAGAGATTGGTTCCACGTGTTTGGCTTTTTCATTCTCTACGGAGACTTTCCGATTAACTCTTTGGGTACCTTCATATGTGGGGCAAAGTTAGTAATGAGACCCGAGATTGGGCTTAAACAACCCAAGCCTGGCCTGTAAAGAATAAGTATCTTTCATGTATGTAAATTGGACCCGGGGTCTTTTGTTCTCAATGTAAACAGAACAAGTGATTGGGGACATTTTGGGTCTAACTCATACCTGTGTTAGAGAAAAGGAACTGTGTAGGTAAGGACTGGGTCTCATTGGTCTATGTATTGAGGCCCATATAACTTGGAAAAATGGTAAGAAGAAGTAGAAGCGTTGACTTGTCGGCATCATCATCATCATGTGACATCTCATAATTGAGAGTCTGAGACTGTTTGGTTTTGTCCACATCCACATCATGTGTAAGGCCCTCTAATTTATTTAGATGTCTGTTTCCCTCAAAGATCCACTTTGACATAAATTTTGTAGTGTTCCTTCACGGAATTATAGAAGGAAGATATTTAAAATAAAAACCCATCATTCAATTAAGTGAATAAACAAAATATTGTTTTCCAAATGAAACGATAGAAAAATACAAGTCTCTTAAATACTTCCAACTACCAACCACACTGTACATAGTAATCATGCATGAACCAACATCTGTATCCAATTAATCCTATAACGTGTCTGAAATTTACCCTTAGTTTATACTCTTTGTTTATCTCTCCGATTTCAATAGCACTGAAACAAAAGCATCCAAAAGAAAAAAACAAAACTTGCTCTCTTAAACTATCCTTTTAAATTTGTCCCGCCACGTAAATGAATGTCAATCATCAAATTTGGAAGAAAAAAACATGTCATGCATATGTGATAGATATGCATTGATCGAAGAAGACCTTTATAGGATGTACATTGTACTTAAAGGTGTAAGTAAGTAAGTAAGTCACAAAAAGAGGAGTGCACGCACATGCATTGCTTGAGCGTTGTACATTATTTAAAGGCGCTAAAACGGAACACCCATGTGCTGTGGTTTTCTTTTTCTTTTTTTTTTAATCTGCTTTTTACATTTTGTTAATAAACGACCTATTTATAACTCCTTAACGATACTTAAAATGAAACGAAAATGAATGTTTGTTGGTACAAGCATGAAGCATATATTGCTTGCAAAAGCATTTACAAGTTACTTTGCGATTGTGATGTGCCACTAAGATGGATAGGTGATTAGTAGGTTAAGCGGAAATTAATGAACTAAGTAGTCGTTACAAGAAAGTAACAGCTTATTATTATTTATTTAAGATGAAGGGGTAAAAGGGTCATATTGTGAAGGTAGAATATATCTGCATCCTTTGTTTAGCGCGGCAGTTTTCCTTGTAATAATAATAATAGGATTTGCCAAATTGCAACGACGATGCCATTAACGATTACAGCTCTGCATTTTCCGAAATTCTGATTTATCCTCAGAGAGGAAGATTCGCTGGATCTCTCCTCCTCTTTCAGATTCTTCTTCTCGGGGTAATTAATTCCTTGAATGTTTCTTGTAATCGTTGATTTTTTGATAGTACTGTGTGAGCCAGTGATTTAGTTATTGATACATTATTGACTCCTCAGCGATGCATGTCACAATTCATACATTTTTCTTTTCCTGTGTTTTATTCTTCAGCTAAATCAATAATGTATATTGGATTTTGCTTTCTTGTTATAGGAGTAACTAGTCTTTGAAACAAAGGATAATAATTAACTGCACATGGAGTTACCAAAGATTCGTTAAGCCAGATCAATTATTCTCTACAAGCGGCTGTGAGAGATCTTTTGGTAATTTCATTTCATTCATTTTTAGTATTTTGTTTCTCCTAAGCAATATGCATAATTATATTAGCCTAGGCTCTTCAAACATATGTAAACATGCTAGTATCTCTTTGACAGACTTGCTAAAAGGGGACCATTTGCAGATAACTCCAAATTAAATCCCTGTTTGTATCAACTCTGTGTTTGTCTCTGTCTCTAGATTCATTTCTCAAGAATCTCCGTTCTCTGTTTTTCCTTTGCATTCTCTGTCACATTCTTTATTATTAAATATTTATGGATGAAAACAATCTTCTTTGACATGGAATTTTACGAGAAGATCATAGTTGGACTTTCCAGCTACAATGATTGAGTTGTTGAGAACCAATAATAATTTCAGTTTGTCTCTCGTAATACACACTCTGCCTATGCCTTATGCCTTATGCCTTATGCCTTATGCCTTATGCCTATGCCTATGGCCTCTCTCTCTATATAATGTTGTTTCTGTTACTGTCATTTCTTTCTTTTGGGGTAGAGGATGGCTACAGAAGAGGATCAGATGCAAGGTTCAAGCGGCAGTGAGGAAAAGATTTATGTTTCTGTTCGTCTGCGACCTTTAAATGACAAGGAACGCTTCAGGAATGATGTGCCTGACTGGGAGTGCATCAACAATACAACTATCATTTACAGGAGCCATCTTTCTATCTCTGAGCGTTCCATGTATCCTTCTGCTTACTCATTTGGTAAGACATATTGGTCTTTCTTCATCATAGCTCATCCTTCTTTCTATCTTACTGAGCCTTTGCTTTGCCTCTAGACAGAGTGTTTGGCCCTGAGTGTTGTACGAGGCAGGTATATGACCAAGGGGCCAAGGAAGTGGCTTTCTCCGTTGTCACTGGCGTTAATGGTATGCCTTCCTTCCTTCCTTCTGCATTTTACTCTTTCTCTCTCTCTCTTGTCTTATATTTCAACATGCATCTTTCAGCTAGTGTCTTCGCATATGGGCAAACAAGCAGTGGAAAGACATACACTATGAGTGGAATTACTGACTGCGCCTTGGTTGATATATATGACTACATTGACAAGGTAAAGAAACTAAACATTATCCTAACATCTTACTACTTTACGTTCTACAGTTGTTTCCCTTATGTATTTACTTTCTGCAGCACAAGGAAAGAGAATTCATTCTAAAGTTCTCTGCCATGGAGATCTATAATGAGTCTGTAAGAGATCTCTTGAGTACAGATAGTAGTCCACTCAGACTTCTAGATGACCCTGAGGTAAATATGATCTTTTCATTTTGTACAACTGATCTTTTTTGCAATCTCTCATGCTAGCCATTTTATTTCTGACAGAAAGGGACTGTTGTTGAGAAACTCACAGAAGAAACTCTGCGAGACTGGAATCATTTCAAGGAACTTCTATCTGTCTGCGAAGGTAAAGATGATTCAAAATGGTATCTCAAGTTTGTACTTGTGATGTTTTGTAACAATATTGACAAATGTCTAACCATTTGCAGCGCAACGGCAAATTGGAGAGACAGCTCTAAATGAAGTTAGCTCCCGGTCTCATCAGATTTTGAGATTGGTAAGGCATCTTGTTGATCTATATTTTATGGTTCAACACTGTATTCTTCATGATGTATTTCGAACTAATATCTTAGTACTGCTACCTTCTTACAGACAGTTGAAAGCACGGCTCGTGATTTTTTCACCAATGAAAAATTTAGTACACTAGCAGCGACAGTGGTACATATCTTTTAATCTTCCATCACATAATCTACTAAAAAATCAGTTAAAGGGGATTCATTGAGTAACTACTTGTCGTGCAGAATTTCATTGATCTTGCTGGAAGTGAACGTGCATCTCAATCATTATCAGCCGGCACAAGGTTAAAAGAAGGTTGTCATATAAATCGAAGTTTGTTAACGCTGGGAACTGTGATCCGTAAGCTAAGGTAAGCTTGAAAGCACTTAGCTTCCACAAAATTTCTGTTTTGTCTCACCTTATCTGGTATTTTCAGCTTACAAGTAAATATCATGATTTGTTAATATTGTTGAGCAGCCATCTGTTTTTCCTGAAAGTCAAGTTCTCTGGCTCACACTTGTTATCACCTTTTTACCATGTTTATGTATTATTCTTATTTTACCTTTTGTCAGATTCTATGAACAAGGCTCCTTTTTTTTTAATTCACTAGCGTTTGTGGTTTACTTCATGCAGTAAAGGAAAAACTGGTCACATTCCATTCAGAGATTCAAAACTGACACGCATACTTCAGTCTTCCTTGGGGGGAAATGCAAGAACTGCCATAATTTGCACTATGAGTCCTGCAAGAATCCATGTTGAGCAATCAAGAAACACACTATTATTTGCGAGTTGTGCAAAGGAGGTGACAACAAATGCACAAGTCAATGTTGTCATGTCTGATAAAGCTTTAGTAAAACATTTGCAGAGGGAGTTGGCTAAACTGGAAAGTGAGTTGAGAAGCCCTGGTCAGGCTTCAGTTGCTTCTAACACAACTGCATTACTGACGGAGAAAGACCTTGAGGTTGAAAAGGTAGCTGGATATACTCCAATCATCTTCTTTGGTACTGCAGACTTGTATTTATTGATTTGTCATGCTCACAATCCAATTGACCTATAGTTTCCTAGAGGTTTGAGTAATGATATATCCTATTTCTTACAGCTAAAGAAAGAAGTAATCCAACTAGCACAACAACTAGAGAAAGCTCGTTTTGAGATTGAGGATCTTCGAAGACTTATTGGAGAAGCAAAACTACCAGAAAAAGAGATAATGTCAACAGAATCAGTAGATATAAATGTCTGTTACATTCACTTGTTAATTTTACCGAAAGCGTGGATAAATATCCTTTCACTGCTAATTAGTAATTCGTCTTTGTTCAGGCTCTGTTGGAACATCAATATCCCAAGCTGCGGGTGCGCAGTACATGGGACTCTGAGAATACAACACCACTAAGCCCTATATCAGCTCACCGCTCCAGTATATCTCCACAATCAACTGAATACAGTTATGAAGAGAATGTCTTCCATCTTTCAGATTTCAGGATAGATTCTGCATCAAGTAGTCCATTTCAACAGCTTGCGTTTGTAACTCCTTTCGCTAAGGTTCCACTTGATATTCACGGGACAGAAACTAAAGAACAATCACATGTTCACATAGAGGAAATTGAAGATCAACCCCACGTTCACGTAGAGGAAATTGCAGATCAACCTCATGTTCAGGAGGAACAGTTTAGTGAAATGGCTGAACAGGCTGATGTAAACTCTGAAGATAACTGCAGGGAAGTTCGGTGCATAGAAATGGAGAAGTCAGATATCACTATAGGTCCAGAAGAATATATTCCGGAGAGTAGTGCAGACAAATACGAGGCTGTGGATGCAGAAGAACCAGTATGTGTGACAGAGCCAAAGAACTTACAAACACCCTCAGAAGCTGAAGACGAAGAAGAAGAAAAAGTAAAAGTAAAAGAAGTCAGTGGCGCCTCCCCTCAACCAGAACAAAGCAAATTCTTAAAGTCTCCTCCACTTTGTGATATCAAATGTTCTCCTGATGAGTTTGATACAAGCATCTCTAACCTTACAAGAAACCCAATGACTCCAGCACTTACCACTCCCTCTCCTGAAAAGCCTTTCTTGTGGCACACGGAGAGAGATTCACAACCATTTAGAGGCATGAAGCTGACTAGAAGTCGAAGCTGCAGAGCAAGCTTATTATCGAGCTCTTCCTCCTCTTGGCTTGAGAAAAATGCTGATACTCCGCCAAGCTGGTATGACAAAGAATTTCTCAGAACAGCTGAGAGAAACTTGGCAATGTGCGACAACAAGAACGAGAGGTTGTTGCAGGATGAGATTAGCGGGAGGAGCATGCCAACAAATTGCTTAGATAGAAGCTTGAGTGACAGTCAAACAACGCAGGCTGCTTCACCTGGTGTGAGTAACGAAATGTCATCACAAAACGAATCACCGTCTTCGCCATCTGATACTTCTGTGTTTGAGCTCCAGACAAGTAGCAGAGCTTCAATAAGCCAGGAGAGAACAGAGGAGTCTGCTGCTCAAAAAGACAAGAGAATAATTCATCGCTCGGTTAGTTTTGCTTTACTCGGTTCAACCATAATATATATATGCTTTTGTAAATCAGGCTAATCAGTGTCATTTAACTGTCATGTGGGCAGATGGAGGAAATAGAACAGAAGTTCTTGGCCTTGAGTACGACAAAGAGTTTCAAGGACGCAGCAATGGACCCAATACAAGACTACTTAGACACGCCCTTGAATTGGCCGGTGGAGTTCAAGAGACTACAGAGGGAGATAATAGAGCTATGGCACGTGTGTAACGTCTCAATGGCCCACAGAAGCTACTTCTTCCTTCTGTTCAGAGGAGATCAGAAAGATTGCTTATACTTGGAGGTTGAACTCCGTCGACTTAAGTATATCAGAGAATCTTTTGCCCAAAACAGTAATGATGGACACAATACGACCCTAACCTCCAGGTAAATAATTCTCATTTTTTTCTCACTAATTTTTGGCTTAGTAAGACATTAACTGAATTATATATGAACAAGCAGCACCAAGGGGTTGACGAGGGAGAGGTATAAGCTGAGCAAGCTGATGCAGAGTAAACTGTCGAGTGAAGAGAGAGAGAACTTGTTCTTGAGATGGGGCATTGGGCTCAACACGAGCCACAGGCGGGTCCAGCTGGCGCACCGGCTCTGGTCGGATTACAAAGAAATGGGTCATGTACGAGAGAGCGCCTCCCTAGTTGGTAAGCTCCATGGATTCGTGGACATGAAGTTGACTTCCACGGAGATGTTTGGCATCAACTTTGCTTTAAGACCACCTCGTCCCAAGAAATCTAGTCTTTGGAAACGCAGCGTTTTGTCCCTATCCTTTTTGTAACTCTAAAGCACACGAAACAAATCTTCCCAATATTCTTTTCTTTGATCCTGTTGATTTAAATCGTCTCTTCCATTAGTGACTTTGAAGGTAGTGCGCATATATCTACTCGGGGTTCTTTACCAATCTTCTTGTCTCCTACATCTGACTATGATCATCATACGGTCACGTTTTTAACTGGTGCCTAAAACATAAACAGAGTCCTTTGGGAAAGAAACAATTCACGACATTTATCGTAATCATAGACCGAATGTGAAACCGGGCCGGTTTCAAATTAAATATCTAACAGAAGAAAGTAATGATAAAAAAATATACGCCTATATAATTCTTCAAAATCATCATTCTCAGGTGTATAATATCAGTGGCTAAAGTGAAAACTCTAACAGTAGAGGTTTTCATTGATCGGGCCGGGTTAGGACTTAATTAGGAGTGTGTTATAGAGTAAATGATTTTCAATCATGTAATCCTTCATCATGGTTATATTGAAAAGTATTCGTTATATACACAATTTGAAGAATGTGGAAATGGATAGTAATCACTTCCTTTTTAAACCAGAACATGATTCATAAATCACGTTTATTTGTCAATGCGCCACTTGAGAGTTCAGACTACTGTATCAGATTTTTTATCAAGGCGAAGGCGAAGGCGAATTGTAGGGTCCGTTGTTTACCGTTTTAACCAATGGAATTTGGCCACCTGTGTTCCACTTCACCTTCTCTTTCCCAGCATTGTTTTCAGCAGCTGCATCGAAGATTACAAAAATGCCCCCTGCTACTTGTTGACTCCTAAGAATATTTATTGTTGACTCCTAAGAATACATCAACCATGAAATTCAAGGTCGGTCATGCGCAAACGGAGGGACTCCACTATTTCCAATGTCCAGTTCTACAAAAGACCATCTTCTATATACTATCTTGCTTAATGCTTATATAAAATCCATGCAAGTCTTTTTCATCTCAAAATTAAATCCTTATTTCTATTTACTCTAAATCGATCATTTCATATATATTACCTTTTGGCTGACGAAAATACAAGAACTTTATACTCGATCATCCCCAGCTAGCTTTATAGGTCAAATGCAACATTTATATACTACTGTAGGCGTGAGATTGAGTGAGAGAGAGAGAAAAACATTGTAGTTGTTTTGACAAACACAGAGATCATAGTGTTGACACACACGATAGTTAATTAACGACAAGCAGACAAAAAAAGGTTTTACATCAGCACGTTAATTTGACACATAAATGTCAGATTGTAATTGAAACTGTAGCACTACGACCTCGATCTTCATCAGTATTTCCAGTAGTCATTCCTTTCATAATTTAGAGACTTTAAAATATATAAAGAGGAAATTGATAAAATGATATAAAATAGAGAATACAGGATTGAAGAAGGAGACATCATTTGGAGCATCAAGCAACACAAAACAAAATGATGATTTTCACAGCTTCTCTCTCCCGTTTCTCTCAAAACGGAGCCACCCACCTTTTTTGTTTATTTTTTTTCCTATAGCTCCATTCTAGGTTCGAACCTAATCATTACATTCGTTTCATATATTAATTCATATATTTTCAAATATATATATACTTTGTATATATATATACACACGCATAGACGATTGATAAGGAGTGATCGCCAACGCGAAATGAGCATATGATTACACTCTGAAGTCTAAACACACACTTGTTGACGTTCAAGTGGACGGTCCATATCTCTCTTTTTCTATTATACCTAACTAACATCTTCACTAAGACTTTCATTCTATTGCCTTTCCCTTGATATATAGAGTCGGTCGGCTTGGTTTCTGTGATCGATCTTTCCAAGATCAAGAAAGAGACAGTAGCAAAATAAACCCTAGCAGATAATTATCAAATATGATGAGGGTGGATCAAGATTCGTGTACTATACCGCCTGGATTTAGGTTTCATCCCACAGATGAAGAACTCGTCGGATACTATCTCAAGAAGAAAGTCGCCTCCCAGAGGATTGATCTCGACGTCATCGGAGAAATTGATCTCTACAAGATCGAACCATGGGATCTACAAGGTATATCTCTCTCTCTCTAATATATATACTTCTCAATACCAATATATATGCATGTGACCGATCGTTTAGATAATATATATACAACTAAAGAAGGCTGATTCCGTCTTTGATATATGCAATTTTTGTAATATGAGCCCGATCTACTCTATATTATATATAAGACTACATGATCTAAGAGGTGAAATTAACGAGAAGTTAGGCTTTTGATAACTTATGAATAATCCGACATCAAGTACACATGTAAGCAAACTATATGTTATCTACACATTAATTTTGCTAGAATTTTTTAGCTTGAAAGATATATGTAACCTAACCTATGATATTGGTTATACGTGTAGAGAGATGTAGGATAGGGTACGAGGAGCAAAAGGAGTGGTACTTCTTCAGCCACAAAGACAAGAAGTATCCGACTGGAACTAGGACTAACCGAGCCACCATGGCGGGTTTCTGGAAAGCAACGGGCCGGGATAAGGCCGTTTACCTCAACTCCAAACTTATCGGTATGAGAAAAACACTCGTCTTTTACAGAGGTCGAGCTCCTAATGGTCAAAAATCCGATTGGATCATTCACGAATACTACAGCCTCGAATCACACCAGAACGCTCCTCCACAGGTAATTATATAAGACTTATTCACATAAAGAGCCACACATTCTCATTGATTTATCACCTTTTCTATCAAGTTAGAAGTTTCGCTTTTCATCATATTACAACTCGGCCCGGCCCCTTCTATATATATACGTAAAAATCAAGTGTTTTTCGTCTCTTTTCTTGGTCTGAAAAGTAAACGGAAAATATGAAAAAGAAAAAGAAAATTAATTATTGATCAAGATTAAAATGGTGAAACAGGAAGAAGGATGGGTAGTGTGTAGAGCATTCAAGAAACGAAATACCGCCCCGACCAAAAGAAGGCCACTTTGGGATCCAAACTGCTTCTTCTACGACGCCTCTCTCTTGAAACCTCTCGACAAGCGAGCCAGACATAACACTGATTTCACCGTCACACCGTTTAAGCAAGAACTACTCCCCGAGACTAATCATGTCGACGATGGAGACTTGGGCTCTATGTACCTTCTCCCTATCGACGATGATCAATTCTCCCAGCTTCCTCAGCTCGTGAGCCCCTCTCTTCCGTCGGAAACCACTCCTCATGCCGAGGAAAGTTGCCGGAAAGATGACGTGAGCGGCGAGAAGAGGATCACTGATTGGAGATCACTTGATAAGTTCGTGGCGTCTCAGTTGCTGATGAGTAGCGAAGATTAAAGACTCTTTGAGGTGTTGTTTCTATGCATGCATGCACAAGAAACAGAGTCGTATTTTGGATTTATATAAAGGTCGTAATAAATTCAACGAAGGAATTGATTTCCGATGGATAAATAGAAGGTGAGAGTCGAATAAGATATATATACTATGCTCTATACGCACTAATTTATTCATACAATGTACCAGTGACTCAATAATACACGTTCGAATCCACACAAATTACGGTCTTGTTTTATTATTATTTTTATATAGTTTTAAAAAGAAGGTATTTAACAAAGTGGGCTCAAGGTGGGCCCAATTAATATGGGCTGTGTCGACCATGCGCGGTGAAGCATGGTTTGTGTTACTCATGCTTTGTCTCCCCCATTGAATACCCCAACGAGCCGGCGTTTCGTGCATCTGTTTGAAAACCTATTGTCGTCTGAATAATGTTCTAAGGGTTTAAAAAACGGGACGCTGTTGGATTGCAAATGCGAGAAACGTCACCCGGCTCCCTCCTGCCTCCTCCTCCTTGATTTCTCCCAAGCTGCTAAGCTAATTCCGAGTTTTGAATTAAAAATATCATCTAAATCCCTCACAGTTGTGAGTAATATATATTTTTATATATTGTTTGGCGTTTCCAATTCCTCTAAATCGAAAGCTTGTTGATGTTTTTGGAGCTTAAAAAATGTGAAATGCAGAGTAGGCCAATATTGAAGTCGGCTCCCACGGAAAGTAGCTTAACGGACATCTTAGTGAGGAAAGCTCTATCGACTTCTGCTTCCAATGAGTGTTTTTGATACCTCTTTTGTTTTCGTTTACTGGTACAAGCTCTTTTCATTCATCATATAAAATCTCCCTGTTCCATGTTTAATTACTTGCTCTTGCTCTGTCAACTGTTTCCCAGGTACGGTGGATCCTCAAATCCTTGTAGAGCTCTTCTCTATTTACCGAGAATGGCAAGAGAGCAAAGCTCAAGACATAACCAAGAGACAGGTCTCCCTATTTTTTGCTCCTTTTTCAATGATCTTGGAATCCTTACTCTTATTTACTCCTTATTCATGGACAGCGTAACTTTCTCCTCTTTGGTCTATGAGTGTATAGTCTTCAAGAAATGTTTGCAATTAGCTGACTACTCTATAGGCTACTCCTAAGGGTTCCCTTAAATTGAAACAGCCACAATGATATTTAAAGTTTTGAGCTTTGGTTCGCAAATTTGGTGCCAAAGGAATGTAATCTATTGGAAAAAAAACAAATCTACTATGGATGTTCAACTTTTTTAGGCTCTATGTTTGAGTTAATTGAAACTGAAAAACCAGTGTGCTTCTTTGTTCTAAAATCTTCGGCAATCAAAGAGAAATGAATTATAACATGTTGCATCATGTATTTAGGAAGATATAGAAAACAAGATAGAAGTGGCAGATGCTTTGGCGACTAAACTTCTACAGAGGTTTAACCCCTCAGTTTCTGCAATGAGGACAACTTCCCAGCAATTATCTCAAGGTACTTACTATTGTCTTTTGTGTAGAAGATAGACATGTGTTTGACACTGACTACATTCTCACACGAACTTATCTTATATGTGGAACATATTTTTTAGTTCATGGTTTGCAGGTAGAGCTCGGGGAGCCTAAAGGAAGGTTAACAGAGGTGATCAGCAACTGTGATACATTATGTAAGAGAATTAATTCTGAGGGACCTGAATCTTTAAGGTCAACAGTGACTCCTTTTTCATTTGCGTCACCCGATTTGGTCAGTGTAAACACTACTATGTCTTCTAAACCAGAGGCATAGGAGTAAATCATTTTAATGATAAATAGATTGTGACTTATAGTTGTACACTATTTTCTGCTCTCTTTTGAATATGCATAGATGAATGATGATACTATTGATTGATCTCTTTTGTTGTGAATTTTTGTTTTCTTTTGTCATTTCATATTTTTACGTTGGTTAATTTTCTTAGTATAGTTTTACGGGAACAGTAGGAAACCATTGTTGTGATATGGGGAAATTCAAATGTAATAAGCTTTATTTGCCTTTCATATAAAATCCACAATGGACGATTCGCAATTTATCTAATTGAACAACATGAAACAACAAAAGAGAAAACAACAAAACGAAACAAAACTAGATGCAATAAATCAACGTAATAGACAATGATGACTCCTCTTTAGTCAGCTACGAAATCAAGGTTGCTGCTTGGCGTCCATGTAACCAGCATCGACGAGCACTTTCTCCCTCTTGGCCATCTCAAGGTCTTCATCAACCATCATCTTCACCAGCTTCTCGAACCCAACCTTGGGCTTCCACCCCAACATCTCCTTTGCCTTGCTCGCGTCTCCTTTCAGATTGTCAACTTCCGTTGGCCTGAAATACCTCTTGTCGATCTCAACATGATCCTTCCAGTTGAGCCCAACATACCCGAACGACACCTCCAGAAACTCCTCAACTGTGTGTGATTCCTCAGTTGCGACCACGTAGTCATCTGGTTTCTCCTGCTGCAGCATCAGCCACATTGCCTCAACGTAGTCTCCTGCAAATCCCCAGTCTCTTGAAGCTTGTATGTTTCCAAGGAAGAGCTTCGTCTGTAATCCCACCTTGATCCTTCCCAAGGCCCGAGTTATTTTCCGAGTGACGAAGTTCTCGCCTCGGCGCGGTGACTCGTGGTTGAACAAGATCCCGTTGCACGCGTATAGACCGTAGGCCTCACGATAGTTGACGGTGTACCAGTGAGCCGCGCATTTGGACGCAGCGTAAGGAGATCTTGGATGAAACGGTGTCGTCTCCGACTGTGGAGGAGGAGTTGACCCGAACATCTCGGAGGACCCGGCCTGGTAGTACTTGATGGTGCGACCAGTGTCAACGATGTGAGATCTGACAGCCTCTAGGAGACGGAGAGCTCCAGTAGCGACAACGTCAGCTGTGTAGTCAGGGATCTCGAATGAGACAGCAACGTGAGACTGAGCAGCAAGGTTGTAAACCTCGTCTGGCTTGATAACGTCGAGCCAACGGCGGAGGGAGGAGGCATCGGAGAGATCAGCGTAGTGGAGCTTCATGCGAGCTTTGTTGACATTGTGGGGATCAACGTAGATATGGTTGATTCGCTGAGTGTTGAAATTTGAAGATCGTCGGATGAGGCCATGAACTTCGTAGCCTTTCTCGAGCAAGAACTCCGTCAGGTATGATCCATCTTGGCCAGTGATTCCGGTGACCAGTGCAATCTTCATCGCGTGGGAATCGCCATTGGAAGATCTGGAAACGTTGTCTTGGGACGCCATTGGTGGAGTCAGATCGGGATCAGAAGAAATGAGGGGCACGTTGCGCTTCTTATGTTTGATTTAAGCTCCGAATGCTTGTGTTATTTATATAGGCCATGGACAGAGAAGGTTACTTTTGTAACTTTACGTTACTGGTGAATCTGCAAGGCTACGTAAAGTCGCAGCTGTTTCGCAAATCGCCGGCAAGCGTTGACCGTTACCATTAGTTAATCTACCTGTTGGGCTTTAATATATACATCTATGGGCTTGCGTTCCACCATTTCGGACTTAGTAGCCATTATAGATAACCCACTGTTTTTTAATTTTTTTTTTCAGATTTGTAGTCCATTAATTAGTTTCAAAATGCAAAATTTAAAACGTATTAAAAAATGTAACTTTTTTTCATCTTTTTTTAATGTTTGGTTGGAGATAAAAAAAATGTAATTTTTATTTTATTTGTCAGTCAAATAAAAAAATGTAACGTTAAAAAAGAGTTATTACTAAGTTGAAAATTGATTTATTGTGAATTTTGTTTGTTTGGGTCAAGAATGTATTGTGAACATTAATGATTAAATATGAATGGAAAGTGTAATTGAGTAATTAAAAAAATGATTAGGAATAGGAAGAGCCGTCAGGACCTTTTATTTAAATACCCATTAGTGTAAAGCAAAAAAAGTCATAAGTAAATTAGTGTTGTCTCTCTGCCTCCCACACAAATCGTATCGCCGACGTCTCTTCATAGTCTCCCTTCGTATTTGTTGAGACTTGGTCAATGCGAAAATCGGATTGAGAAGTGGTAATTGATTTGACATAGAAACGAGTCTAATTTGCTATTGATTTTGTTGGGTTATTATATGAAGAGAACGAAGAAATCAAGGGTTTCATGGGCATCAGAAAATAAGCTTTGTCAGGTATAGCCACCGTCACCTTCCATTACGCCCAGTTTTCGTGGACCATCTTCTTCCTTGTTCTTATCTAAAAATTATTAATCGGACTTTCTTACCCGTCATCCAAGTTTGAATCGGATATTAAAATCTGGGTTTATTAACAATGGTCAACAGAGAAATTGATTCGTGATTTTGAATAGTTTATTTTTATTTAATTAATTTTTTAATTGAAACGAGGATTAACCTTTATAAGTAAGTAATCGTCAAAGCAAAGCAAGAACCTTTAATGAAGAAGAAGAGAATTACTGTTGCTGATAAATGTGGGAATCTAGTTAAATATAATTTCGTGATTTGTTTCTGTTTTTTCCCTGAAATATGATGTGATGATACATGAATCTAGTTTTACATAGCCGGAAATGATAAGACATAAGCAGAAAGAGATCCCAAAAACACAACAAGGGAAATGAATAATAGAAAGAATGCGAGATCCTGAAATAGAGAAACATGAATATATATATATATATATATATATATGTGAAATAAGGACACATCTGGATTTCAACAGGTAAAGATGTTTCTAAAAGAAGATTGTCCCGCCAAAGTTGGACCAAGTTCACCAAAGGCATCGAATCTTCCACCTGGGTTTGAAGCTACCGACTATGCAACGAGGCTCCACATTCCCCGCATTCAATGGAAACGCCCACCTAAGGTTTTTATATGAACATCCTTTTTCTTGTATTGCAAACAGTACTATATGTGAATCTTTTCTTTTTCTTTATCCGCCAAACAGTTTATTCTCAATGATGCTTGGCTTGTGGCAAGTGGTGGAGAGAGCACCGAAATACGTTCTGAGAATTTGAGGATTTCTAAAGTCTTGGAAGCTTTCTATCCTCATCGCTCTGTCATCCCTACTCGGTAATGCTTTTTTCTTTACTCTTTTAAGTACTTTGCTTTTATGCCATGTTTTTATCACATTTCTCTGTTTTCTTCATTCAGTCCTTGGGTCTCACTGGCTGTTGAAGAAGAACACTATGACGACCTCAAAACTCCTCTTATCCCTCTCACTTCCATTGATGACGAACCTGAGCCTCTCCCTGCTGTTGAATCTTCCCACGAGTCCATTGCCCCTGCTGCTTTTTCTGGATTTGGACCAGACTTGTGTCTGGCTGCTGCTGCAGCTCTCTCTGCTTTGATTAAAACCAATGACCAGGGGAATCATGTCGATACTGACTTACTTGTCAAGTTACTCAGTGACCCCGAAATCGTCAAGAGCCTGTTGAATGGCACCACAGGTCAACCACTTCAAACTGCAAAGTGCACTGTAAACCCAAACGTCGCTGAACCTAGACTTGCTCCTCCTCAACATGTCACCTCCTCAACCATGGATATAAACCCACCTCTCAAACCTAGAACCCAGCCTGGAAATGGTGTGTCGAATATTATACCTCTTTCGGTTCAGACCAGTGCCACACATCCACCGCTCCCCAGACCCACTCAGCCAGTGTCTAGTGCTCTATCGATGGACCTTCACCACCAGAATCCTCCCCCGGTTTGCCACACCTATCCACTGTCTTCGGGCCCCAAACCATTGCCAAGACTTGAAGATTCTTACCCAGCCCCTCCCTTGAAACCAAGCCCAGTTGTTGATGTTGTAGTCTCAGAACAAAAGACCCATTCCCTTAACGTTTCCCCTCTCAGCACTTGGAATATGAATAGGGTACCGGATTCAGCGCGAACAGAAACAGAACCTCAAATCCGTAATGGTAACATAAACCGGGATGATCAGGCTTGTGCCAAACCTGTGAAAAATCTAGACTACTACAAGAGCCTTATTAGGGAACACGGGGGAGTGCCTCAGGCAACAAAAGAAACGAACAAATACAAAGGAAAAGTTGAAGAGAAGAAAGTAGTAAAGGCTAAGTTTCAGATAGCGTGCAAATATTTTGGTAGAGGCAGAGGCTGTAAGATGGGCGAGCGTTGCTTATATCTTCACGACCCATCTAAAAGGTTGTGTACGGATCTTCCATCCAACTTTCCCAGAGCTAAGAGACCCAAGTGTTTGCCGATATCTATCCCCAACAAGTAGTTGCACCTTTGGTAAATAACTCATCCAAATTCAGATCAGTTGTTTAACATTTAGTCATCCATGCTTTTTGTTTGTTTTGTTAGCCGGTTACACTCTTTTTGGTTTTCTACAAGGTTAACATGACGACCAAAAGTTTTAACATTACAGTTTCACAGAAAATCTAAATCTAAAATTTGTAACAAAATCTCAAACCTATGAAATTTTCAAAAATGTTTTTTTTTTTTTGAAAAATAGGGAAAACAATGAAACATAACCCCGGTTTTCTTAAACTAATTTAGTAAAAAACAAGACTTAAGGTAATATAATCATAAGCATGAAAATAATAAAAATGTGTATTTTGGTAATGACTAATTATATGAAGAGGGAAACAATGTGCAAAATATAGAAAAGCGCACATAAGAACGAACACCCGACATGTGAACCCCACCTTCGACCCACTCAAATTCTAAAACTCACAATTTCTTGTCTCTTCTTTTTTAGAGTATATAGTTGTACCAATTATATATTTTCTGACTGGTTTTACCAAACAGGGTTTATCTAAAACTTTTGTGTAGTTCAACGCATAACGATTAACGATTAACTGAAACGGTTATATATGTGAAGCATTTTTGTTTTTTCGCACGATATGAACAATTAAATAGTGGTAAAATAATATAAAGTTCTAACTGATGATATCAACTGAAATTTTTTATAAATATTTGATCATTGATATTGTACCCAAAAAAAAACATTTGATCATTGCCACATCAATTACGGTACCACTCATACAATAGACCAATATTAATATCATGATGCTATCATACTTTGAGCCAAATGTCCAAAACTTATGCGATGTAGAAGACATTTACTTACATAAAATTATTGTTTCGATAATGATGGGAAATAGTCGTCTTGTCGTTTTTGTGTTTGGTGGTGACATACCTACAAGATTTGTTTAACATAAAACACTGTTCCGTTCGTGACTAGGGCTTATCTGTGACACCATCATGGATAAAGTCCACTTTCAAGGTAGGCTTTGTGTCGTGTATACACGTATATTCATGCCGTTTACTTGGGGAGTGAAGTTGATTATTTATAAAGATCAAATTAATAATTAATAAGTATTAACAAATTTTCGAATAATAATTAGAAAAATTCAAAAGTTTGACAAGTTTGGTCGTGTGTTGAGAGTTATATGTGACCAGCGCATGACCCTCTCTATCTGGTGAAGAAGGGTCCATAACTGTCGAGGGCGGCAAAAATCTGTTGATGTTAGGGATAGATAATTGAAAAAGGACAACAAATAATTAGGGTCTAATCAGAAATATACAAAAAAAAAAAAAAAAATGATAGAGAGGCGCAATGTGAAATCTCCTTGTTTAGTTTCCCTCCATTAAGCGAAATAAAGCTTTTGGTTCCAAGAAAATGAGGTTAAAGAAGAGAAGTACGTACGTAACGTGAATTCTACAACTCTCAAAGGACATGCACTCTTAATACATGAGAACTAATTTTAGGAGGAAAATATATACACACAAGAAGTAGGTACATAGACACCAATTAAGGACAGAGTCATAATATTATCTTCTTCTTGATATTTAAATTTGTGGGAGTCAAGGATTAATGGAGGAAATGAGAGATTGAAAGAAGTCCTCGTCACAAGGGATGGTCAGGCCATTGTCCTGGTAGAACCCAAACTCTTGCTCAGATTGTTGCAGCAACATCTGATTCATTAATATATGCATATGATTTATAAGTATCACATCTATATATATTGAGAAGAAGAAGATCTATCTATCTATACATATACACACCTGGAAGATGGGGTGTGTGAGAAAGGAGATGGGGATGACGTGTCGAGATCTGGAGTGACCAACGTAAACAACGAAGTGGCCTTTGGGGACGCCGTTAAAGTTAACATCGACGTTGCTCTTCTTCCCCAAACTCGAACATCTCTTTAGCATCTGCTTCAGAGCCTTACCACTTGCCCTTTCTGCTCCCATCGATCTCAAATTCAGATATATCCTACTTTGTTTTGCAGCTCTCAGTCTTTTGCTTCTCTGTTTGACTTAATAGATAAAAGATAGTGGTGGTGACTCGTATTTATATGCACAAACACACGTATATATATATATATATATGATAAGGAATATATGTGATATAGTTTCACATGTTAATGCGAATTAACCTGTGTAAATAAAAATGATGTTTCAACGTTATGGGACTCACCATGTGCAACACTTTTCCGATTAGACATGAATAAGAAATATATAAAAAAATATGCCATTACACTCTTGGCATCTTCATCAATCTGTGTGACAAAATGAAGTGCGAGTTCCCCATGTTTTCTATTCATTAATCAAGATCATGTAGTTTCACAGTGAAGATAATACATCTACCACATAGTATTTAGTATATAAAATAGATGTCGGGATTTTCAAATTGCTCAAGAGAACATGGGCGACGACGGCTCTTCATGTTCTGTGGATGAAAAAAATGGAGCAATGATGTATTACAGACAAAATCCCATTAACGGAAATCTAACAGAAAGCCCATACAGTCTCGTGCAGCCGCCAATCATTACGGATCTCTCGCTCTGACCAAACCCCACCGGTCCACATTTCTCCCTATCGAGTATATGATGAATAGAGAAGCTCATGTCTCAACCAATCCTATCAAGCCTAAAACCCTTAAACCCTGGAGCAAGCTAAGTTAACCCAAACCACAATTCAGTTAATTTCATGTGCTTAGAATGTACATTAATCACATATAGTTTCTTGCTTTTTGGATATCAACAAACATGCAAGTTGTATCAAATAAGTGTTTTCTTTATGTTACATGTGCAATAGAGATTTAAGTAGCAATCTTCATCTCTAATCATCAGATGGAGCTTAGGGCCATCATTTTGCACTGCTCATTCATGGCCAGAAGCTGCGCCTCTTTCTTGTCCACAAGAGCCGTCAGCCTTACATTCTCTTCCATTAGTTTCTGAACCTCTGCTTCTTTCTGCTCTTTCTCGCTTTCCAACTGCGTTGTCTTTGCAACAAGCCTGCTTCATCATCATTGACACCCATTAACTCACAATCACAATATGATAGGAAATATGACTCTTTATTACAACACATAAGCTTTGAGATTGCTCGTTATCAAGCACCCATGACGAGAATCCCTAAAGCAGTTAGCCATGAATGCACACTTTTGGAAACGATGATAAATCTGCTCTGTAATGGTGATCAACTACCCAATACAATGAGTAGGCAAGTTAATATAATGATGATAGAAATGGCTAATTCTAGCTTGAGCTACACAATGAGTAGGCAAATTGATGTAAACCAAGGAAGAAGTAAAAGATATGCTTTTTTTCAGAAAAGATGGAAAGTGCAAAGAAGTCACCGTTCAAAAAGTCTCTCGATTGTTTGGAACTGCTTCTCAGAGGAAACGAGGGTTTCTCTGACGCTGATGAGACTTGTAACATAGGATTTAAGCGACTCAAAGTCTCTCCTGACACGACTGAGTTCCTGCTCATTTTCCGTAGCTCTTTGCTTCTGTCTAGAGGTCTCTTCGACCAAATCATCAACTCTCTGCCGCATTTCACAGAGAATACTAGTGGTCCCAAGAGCAAAGTTTTCCATGTCATCTAACTTGATGGACATGTTCTCGATTTGGCCAACCTTTCTTTGAATCTCTTCTTGACATAACAAAACCTTCCTTTTCTCGATTGCGGCTTCTGATTCGGCAATGATAGCACGCCTAGCGAGAGACTCCATAACGCCTGTAACAGTCTCTACATGATTAAGCATCTCAGTGAGATAAGTCCCGTCATGTTCATCTACTGATGATCCTTGTTCCCTAGTACAAATGTCCATCATTGGCAGAGGGTCAGTGGCAAGTGATAGATGGGCCAAATCCGCAGAAGCCACGGTTGTTGCTTTCGAGTTGAGGTATGTCAAAAACGCTGTAGCAGTTTTGACTCGTCGCCAGAGGATCGCAGTGTCCTTTTGTGAAGGCTCCTTGGAAAGCAGACCAGATTCTTCAATAGATTCGGCAGAAACATCTTCCTTTGCAGCCATTGGCTTTATGTACTTTAACACAGAAAGTTGAAATCTGTAAGAAGAGGCTAACATACAAATATGGTAGATAAGAAACTCACAAAAAAAAGCACACTTATTATATTATTAAGACGATCATGGCTCGATATGAAATTTCCAAAAGTCAAACTTTTAACAAGAAAACCCAAACATTTTCAAGATAAAATCCTAAACAATCAATCGCAATCATAACACCAAAAACTGTAAATCAGAATCAACAACCATTAAGGCAAAGGAGATTAATCAAATTTCAAAAACTCAGATCATCAAATGAGTGAATCACAAACCTCAGATGAACTTTGGCCGGAGATTTCGTGAGGCAAAACGCAACCTGGCCCTGGCCGATTAAACGAAGTCGGGTCGGGTTGACGCGGGGTGTAAACGGGTGGGTCGTTTGCTTTAGGATTAACAAGCGAATATTATAATTTGAGAAGAAGATTGAGAATCACAAATTAGTTTGGCACAGAAGTTTCTTTTCCCGAATCCCGACGGGAAAAGATTTCTTTATTAGAGAATTATGAAACTGCTTTACTTCCCTTAAAGAGTTTGGGCCTTACTAAATGTCGGCCCAATATTTAACTTTTAGCCAACCTCTCACTGTCTCACATCAATATCCCCTCCCAAGTTTAATCATGTTGTGGCAGAATCAAATCAGAAACAATCAAAACTTGTAAATTAAATTACACGAATTAAATTAGATAGACTTGAGATTCATCAGTTGTAGGGTACAAGGAACAAACGTATCCGAGTAATTGTTAGAGCACAAGACAGAGTGAAGGAATAAGTTACTGGCATAATAAAACCCACAATGCATTCTGAAACAAAGCCTAAGTGATGACTCATTTACATGGCCAAACGTATCCGAGCTTCAGACATTACCGTGAAAAGCGTCCTATTTCCGTATGGCGTAAGCAGGCAATTTAGACAAGTCAGGGATTACAAAAGCAAGTTCAGATGAGCCGGTGACAAACATAGGACTTCCTGGAGCCCATTTTATGACTGGGGGCTCACTGCCATGACCCATCCAACTATGAACCTACACATACAATCATCCAATAAACACACAAACCATACACATAAGTCAGCAAAATAAGGCTGCATTGCTAGTCCAACCTGTTTTCCGCTCCTTACACCCCATGCATGAGTACTACCATCGCCTGAACCTAACAAACAATGAGGAATTTTAAAAAGATTTGTTTCTACGTGGAGCAAATGTGTATGCATGCATCATCCCAATCAGCTAGATTTAAGGTTACCTGAAACAACAAACATCCCTTCAGGACTGAAAGTTGCATCCAATGTAGATTCTTCAGCTACTGGTTTTACACTAAATGTGGATAGCTGCAATGTAATTGACCACAAGATTTAGTCACATAACCCGTTTGTGTATGTATGTTGGTCATGTGACAAAACCATGAGAAGGTAAAGAGCAAGGAAAGCTGAATGCGTACAAGTGTTCCACGAAACGAGTCAAGCACATGAATATGTCCATCCATGGTTGTAAGCAGCATGAGCCTTCCATCGTTACTAAATTTCACAACGTTTGCCTCAGAAAGATCACCACCCACAGAGAAGATTTCAAAAGGACCCTGTGCAAGAAATGTTTCCAAATTTAGAAAAAAAAGATATATGTTCAATGTAAAACAACAAGTGAATACAGGTGACACAGCAGGATCAGCGGTAACTATTTGTAAATAACAAACCTTTTCATACATACGGGCATCAAACATTCTTATGTAGCCACCAAAGGCAATAGCAAAAACTAAGCCTTGATCATCATATGCTGCAGCAGGCCTTCCTTGGACTCGTAAGAGACCCTATTCTTAAAACAAATGACCAATTATATTAAGTAGAGCATAAGTAACTACAGGGAAAGTAAAGGTAAGGAACCTGGCATTTCTCGACCCTTTGATCCCAAAGCAAAACAGTTCGATCAAGAGAACCGGAGATGAAGCATTCCCCAGAAGAACACAAGCTAAGCGAAACAACTCTGTGTTCCATAGAAATGAGTTAACAACACCATCCGATGATGAAAGGAAAGTAAAAAGTAGCAAAACAAGAATGAGAAAAGAAAAAAACCTGTCATGGTGTCCTTTGAAGTAGCGCAAGTACTTGTTATCGTGCAAAGAGAGAAGCCGCAGAGAGTCTAAACAGAAATTGACGAGTTAAGGTAAATCAGATAAGGAGGAATAAAAGCATACAAATGAATTAGGGATGGCTCACCGTCCCATCCGTTTCTGGAAGAGTAGATGACAGTTGTAGGATGCGAAGTGAAGCAAACAAGATCAACTCCATACTTTTTGCTATTTATTGTCTTCAGACATCTGCCAAACAAAATATAAGGAAACTGAGAAAACGAACTTGAAATTGTACAGAGAAAGGTATTCGAGGTCAAACTTACGAAGCTGTTGCAACATCATATAGACGAATTGAGTCATCGTCGCTAGCCGTAACCATATAAGTCGATGTTTTGTGAAAGTCAATCGAGCTCACCCTGCAATTCTGAAAACCAAATCTCTTTCATTCATTTATAAGTGTACTGAATCTTTAATTCCAGATTGCCGGAAAGAATGGTCGGAGAAATTACATAGTCTCTGAAAACGGCGCCAGGTTCCATGCTCTGTAGAATTTCTTCGGTGAGTTCCAATGAAACTCGCTCCTCTTTCTCTGCAAATTCCACAATATGGGACAATCAGTCAAACCGCCGAAAAAGGAAATCTCATGATGACACCAACAACACTTACCAACCATGTTGTCCGACGCCAAGACCGAAATCGCCGGTGAACGAAAGGGCTTCCAGTTAATCGACGTCTGCCACCGCCTTTTTAACTGATATCAACGAACGATTCTCCATTTGGGCCAACCTTTTCATTATGGGTTCTTAAGGCTTAATTAAATATAGGCCCATATGATGAAACCAATGGCTTTCCAATAATACATCACCCAGTCATTTACAAATAAGTGAAGTTAAAGTACGAATACGATACATTTATATCGGTAAACCTTACTTACTTGCTAATGGAACATGCATTTGTTTTATTTTTACTCGTAGTCAATTATAATGATTAGAGTAGACGTAAAGTTATGTAGAGTGACTTTAAATACTGATATCTAAAATTAAAATATCAACTCTTACTGTCAAAAAAGGAAGAAATAACAACTTTTTAAGCAAGGCGTAGTATTATATGTCAGCCGGTACAAACCGACAATCCCCAAACAACGAACCGGTGACGGTTATACATGTCATCTACCAAAGCGACAAACACTAAAAGCTAGAGGGCAACAATGTTGATTACTCGTGGATGGCCTTCTTCGTTCTGATAAACTCGATACAGTCGGCCACGGCTTCGCTGTGATAAGTGTCGGTGGAGTTATAGTACTTTTGGCTCGCCGGCGACTGTTTGTTACGTTGGCGAGACGACGTGGACTTGGAGACGGCAGAGATCATGATGAGGCGGAGAACAGCTTCGCGTAAACGTTCGAGGAGAGTCATAGGGTTTACTGTAATCTCCCTATCTCCGGTGCTTCTTGAGTTTGGTTTTACTCGGGGGACACAAAATCCGGCGCCGGAGTTCTTCGTCTTCATCTACAAATTTTTATGATTATTATGTGTGTCCTCTTTCAGCTGGCTCTCATGTGGTGTTTTATATACAGGAGAATCTAATGATCTAAGAGAGGCTCATTTTTATCATAAATTGGTTTTGTCTTTTGCTTATTTTCTTTTGTTATCACTTAGCGTTGAGATTTCCCAAGTTCCAAATATCAAAGATTATAAAATCCTTTAAGGCCGGTCAACTTCAAATTATGGTGAATGGTACCATTTAATGTGTGTGTTTATAACATGGTCGGGACATCTTAAGACCATATCTCATTCGCATGCAAATAGCCATTTAAAGCATTTTCATTTGTTAGGTGGCTCATTTTTTCAAGTAAAATAAACCTGTTGTTGTCTTGGTAGTCGCAAAAACTACACTACATACTTTGTGTCGAATTAGACAAGGAAAGAGTTATGTCTATGAATGATTTACAAGATGGGGCAGAGTCGAAGGAGTTGTCTTAAGACCCTGCTACATAATAAATAGAGGATTGCAGGTCTTTCATTGTCTTTACTCACGCCTGATGGTTTTCACATGCTCACATGTGGAAGTTTTCACCAGTGTACATACATACATATATAATGACATACTACTCCTACTATATAAAATGATTTGTATATATTTATACATTTCATTGTCTTGTTAAACATTGAGCCGACTCACCGGCCATGACAATTTGAAAAGGATATATATAACTGATACGGTCATTGTAGATATTGACAAATTTGGATGGTTTAATAGAGACATTAATTAGTTTTGTTAATTGAGTGAAGTATACAGCTCAAGGATATCCTATATAATTGATTAATTTTGTCTTTATCTGTAATTGACCAAGTACAGTGGTTTTTATTGATAAGAACCAAAGAGTTTTTTTCTTTATTTGTGCAGACATGTGGCCCTGTAGGGGTGCTAATGCTACAACAGTTGTGAAGGGCAAGGCTTGAATTGAAAAATTAAACAATTTGCAGGAATGTGGATGATGTTCAAATGCAACTTTATAATCTTGATTCAGGTTTGAGATTTGACGGACTTGAAGAGAGTCGTTGTAATCAAAAAGCCCTGGCACAACATGCAAGAGAAGATGTAAAAAAAAGAAAGGAAAACGTCATAAATCCGATTACACTTAATTATTGAAAAATAACAAGGCATGGTATAAGCCCAAGAATCTGATATGTGAATTATGAAGCAGCAACAGTAAACAAATGAAAGTCGAGACATTTGAGTGGTTTTGTCACAACTGAAAATGAAAGAAGGAATCTCATTCAAATCTGACATGTTTCCCTGTTGGTGTGGGAAAGCCTTTCAAATGCAAAACTCGTGGAGACTGCTCTTTAGCTTCCACCACAATCTCCTCATCTTCACTGTCGTACACAAATCGAGTGTGTTTCCCTGCAAATTCAGTCTCTACGCTCATCTTCCTCATTTCTTCACACAACCCATCCACAATCCCTCCCTCTTCTTCTTCCTCATCCTCGTAGTATTCTTCATCACCTTCTTCGCTGTAAGAATACACTTCATCTTCCTCTTCGTCTTTGGTACTTGTATTGACCTGCATCGACCACACCGAGGAGTTATCATCCTCTGGGTTTTGAGTCAGCACAGAGGAGCAGTCCGAGCTCTCCCATACTTCTGATTTATCACTGAAGTCGAGCATCAACGACCGAGTAATGCTGGGGCTTTTCTCCAACTCCAAGATCTCTTCTTTCTTATCAAATATGTTGCTTTCCTCCACCTACAGATAGAAACCAGTCAAACCCACTAATCACCAAAACAGAGAACCCATGTAATAGATCTGGTAGTTTTTGTACCTGAGATGGTGATCTAAATTGTCCTGCAACAACCGGAGACATGATCACAACCTGTAATCTTTCTGAGAAATCGAGAACCTGGGGTGTGTTGGCCGGAGTTGGGGCGAGAATTCCCATGGGAGAAGTAACGAGATGGACAAAGGGACGAGAATCCATAGAAATCTTGGTGAGATCTGCGTCTTCTTCAACCTTTTGCAAGAGAGTCTTGACTTGGCCTCTCAAGAGAGCCTCACCAGATCCAGGAGTACTCTTGATTCTGCTCACGTTCCTCTTCCCCACCAATCCTGAAGATGGAGTCTGAATCGCCAGACCTACGATCGGCGAGTCGTTGGTTATGTCGAACAACGCTGACCTCTCTTGCTTTGCTTTTGCACCGTTTCTTTGTAGTGATTTCGATTGACATTTATCCGAATCCTCTGGTTTTTCTGGAATATAAATTATAAAAAAAAGAAGATCAGATCCATAAAACAATTAAGAAGAAGATCGTATCAAAGCAATACACTCGATTTGTAGCAACGAAACCTAATAATTCATAAAAGGGAAAATCTCGGGAGATTTACTTGAGGATAAGAGATGAAGATTGGTGGCAGAGCTTTTCATGGCAGAACGGGTCTGAGACCTCGTGACTCTTCTTGTTGATGAAGGTGTCTCCATTACGATCTGATGAACAATTTCTGGGAACTTGAGGCGAGGAGAAAAGGCAGAAATCGCTAAAGGAGAAAACAGAGAAAGTGAAAGTGGGGATAGGAATTGGGGTTAGTATATAAAAGGATAAAGAAAGGGTCACCCTTGGGAAAGTTTTTGAAAGAAAGTAGCCGTTGGGTGCAGACATGGAAGGAGCCGTTTCACAAAACTAGCCGTTGGGTTTTTTTTTTTCCTTTAATAAATTTGCTGTCTAGATTATGGGCCTTTGCATCCCCCATCTTGGTATATTGTTTCTTATAAGGCCCACAATAATAATACACACTTTTTCATTAACATCCTTCGTGTTTTTATTTTCTTAATACTATAAATTGAAGATTAGGCGAGTTTGGAATAACCCCTAATACACTAATTCAGTCTATGAACTTTGTTAGCTTCATGGTGTCAAATAATAAACATAAATAATCAATTAAAATTAAAATTGGTTAATCTTTCTTTTCTATATTTTAAATGTCTTATTTGTTTTTATTTCTTATTTTTCATGTTTTAAAGGCATTCCTTGTTCTGATTTGGTTCATCTTTCTTTTATGTTTTAAAGACATTTTTGTTTTTATTTGATTCCTTTCTTTTTCAAGTTTTAACAACAAGAAACTATCAACAGAAGCAGAAAGCATGAATTTCGAGGTTTCAGTTATCATACTACACACACCAAACACCAAACATTTCCACGCAAAATAGACAAAAATCGAAACTTTTTGACAAAACCGTCTCTGGCAAAAGCACCGATTCGAGCTCTTTACTCTTAAAACAACGAAACAAAACACGAACAGACAAAGCCTAACAACAAGAAACTATCAATGGAAGCAAAAAACATGAATTTTTGAGGTCTACAACTCTCAGTTATCATACTACAAACACCAAACACCAAACATTTCCACGCAAATAGACAAAAATAGAAACTTTTTGACAAAACCTTCTCTGGTTATATCAAAGCAGTGCAGATTCGGGTTCAGTTTCATGATCTTAAGAGAAAAGACAACAGCTTGGCAATCTATACCACTATCAAAAAGAGAAAAACAAAGCCTAACAACAAGAAGCTATCAACAGAAGCAAAGCAAACCACCATTTCCCCAAAAATCGAAACTTTTTGACAAAACCGTCTCTGGTAGTATCAAAACAGTGCAGATTCGAAAAACCTAACACGCAAAAGCACCGATTCCAGCTCTTTACTCTTAAAACAACAAAACAAAACACGAACATGCAAAACCTAACAACAAGAAACTATCAACAGAAGCAGAAAGCATGAATTTTTAAGGTCTACAACTCTAAGTTATAATACTACAAACACCAAACACCAAACATTTCCACGCAAAATAGTCAAAAATAGAAACTTTTTGACAAAACCTTCTCTGGTTATATCAAAACAGTGCAGATTCGGGTTCAGTTTCATGATCTTAAGAGAAAAACAAAGCCTAACAACAAGAAGCTATCAACAGAAGCAGAAAGTATAAATTTTGAGGTGTCAGTTATCATACTACACACACCTAACACCAAACATTTCCACGCAAAATAGACAAAAATCGAAACTTTTTTGACAAAACCATCTCAGGTTATATCAAAATAGCACAGATTTGAAAACCCTAACATGCAAAAGCACCGACTCGAGCTCTTTACTCTTAAAACAACGAAATAAACACGAACAAACAAAGCCTAAAACAAAGAAACTATCAACAGAAGCACAAAACATGAGTTTTTGAGGTCTACAACTCTCAGTTATCATACTACAAATGTTGGATAAGCTTCAATAGCTTAAGGCCCAAGTTATCTCTAATAAGTCGGTTAGGATAACATAGGCTTGATAGAATTAGGAATTATCTAGTTCTAAAAGAAATAGGAATAGCAAAGGAGGTGCTATAATCCATGTAAATATCAATGTTGAGTTGTGACATTGATTAAGAGCTTAAGGTGTTTAATTTTGAGTTATTTTCTAAATATAATAAAGAGAGTCATTCTTTATACTTGAACTAAGATCAATATTTGAATACTTTATTTGGTACCAGAGCTTTAGGTTTAAAAGATCACAAATCTTTGTGGAGAAATCACGTTGATCATTAAGACCTACAACTGACGTCACCGAGCCATGGGAGACGTCACCGATCCTTCTCCTGATACTGATGAGGACTGTGTTGTGGCTGTCAAGTTCTTAGGACCTCAACTCAGCTTCTACAGACCTGCCGCTCATCAGAGTAAGTGGATCAACATCAGAATCGAAAACCCCTGTTTCTTCCCCTCCCGATTCATGTTTTCCGAGAAAGATGACATGTTTCGCATCCCCGGATCTGGAGGACACCTCATTGGATCATGGGATCTCAACAAACGACACAAACACAAGACTCAGAGGCTACGGTTTCGAAACCTTCCCGAGCTGACCAAGCACAAGCGTGAGCTTTTGCATTCGTGTTCCACGAGCGAGCACTTGGTGGAGTCAAGAACCACCGGCGAAACTTTCATGGTCAAGTTGTACAGGAAGACCAGCAAATGTCGGTCGAAAATGAAAACGAAAGCTTTGATGTTTTTCAAGCTAGACGAAAAAGGAAACGCGGTTTACACGCAAGACACTGGAGGTCTCGTCATTTTCCTCTCCAAGTCCGAACCTGTCTGTGTTCCTGCTAGCTCCTTCCCCGGCCTGTGCCCTAACCTGATGACATTCGTGGATGTCGACGAATATGGATTTACCCGTCTGAATAGTTCCTACGTTCACAGCCAATGTTTTACATTCCCGACCCCATACGATATCCCACCTCAAAAAATAGACTCTTAATTTGGAATTAAAAACTGGTCCCGGCCTTAATCTCTCCAAGCAATAGTTTAGTAGTACAAGTAGATTCCACCGTTACAATTGATGTAACATCACCTTACTATGAACCAGTTTTTATATCAGCTAAATTACATGTTTACTTTTGAAAAAAAAGAAGCAAATTTAACAAACATTATCAGCTATTTCACGGTTTGTAGCGAGATATCGAACCTGTAAACATCTCTTACATAAAATACTATATATTGTTGAAATATAACATGAACAAGAAGTGAAAAGGAGTAGTTTTGAGGTAATGATGCTCTCTTTTGAATGTTTTGTTCATTGAAAATCTTTGAGAAAGAAGAAAGAAGCAGAAATGAACATCAGCTTTATCTACACAGTAATAACAATAACGCCATCCTTAGTAGACTTCTACATTCCACTGCTCACTCTTCTTCAACTGCTTCTTGAACTCCAACCAATCGATACCTGTCTCCACCCACACAAAATCAGTTTCAAAAACATGGGCATAGGTTATTTGTGAAAATGAGATGAATGTCCTTACCATCTTTAGCAGCAAGCGAAACCATGATCTCATCGATACCCTTCTCCATACCCTTGAGACCACACATGTAAACAAAGGTGTTGTCTTTCTTTAGCATCTCCCACAGCTCTTCTGCATACTCTGCCATTCTTGTCTGAATGTACATTTTCTCTCCCTTGTCGTTAGTCTGCTCTCTGCTCACCGCAAAGTCCAGCCTGAAGTTGTCTGGGTTATTCTCCTTCATCTTCTCAAACTCCTGACATTATCCACACAAGTCAACTTCTTTTCTCCTAGAAAACACTGCCAAACTGAATAGGATTTAAAATTAGCTTGTATACCTCTTTGTAGAGCAACGAGCTGCTTGTGGGTACACCCAAGAAGAGCCACGCCAAACCATTAAACTGCACATATATGAAAAAGGCAATGTGAATCGACCATAGAGTTACTATAATTGGCATCAACTGTGTGTCAGAGAGTTTGCTTTAGGTTTGACCTTGTAGTCCTCGTGCTCCTCAAAGAACATTTTCCACAAAAATGATCTGAATGGAGCTATTCCAGTTCCTGTTCCAAGCTAAGAAGACAAAAAAAAACACAAGCGATCACTACAACTGTTGATTACATATCAGAAAATTCTGCTCCATTATACGACATACCATGATAATGGTTGCATTTGGGTCTTTTGGCATAAGCATTTCCTTCCCAACAGGTCCAGTGATCTTTGCTTCATCACCTGGCTTCAAGTCACCTGAAAAAACCAACAAAATACACTAAGAACAGTTTAAACCGTAATCGATCCATCACAAACCCAATATGATTATTATTCTTCTTACACAAGAAATTGGAGCAGACGCCCTTAACAATCTCTCCGTTATCGTTAGTGTAAACTAGTCTCTTGACACACAGAGAAACCTGCATAAACCCCCATTGAAGATAAGAGAAGATCATCTGTATTGGTCTTCATTATTTTCATTGTTAGAGGGAAAGCTTACGGTCTTGGAGTCTCCGAAGTCACCAATGGCACTGCTGGCGATTGAATATAACCTAAGCTTGTGCGGCTTCCCGTTCTTATCAATTCCATCAGGAATCACTCCTATCGATTGCCCTTCTCTATAAGGAATCTCACCTAATTCAACATATCTCTTTAGGACAAATCAAGACTCCTAGTTTTGGGATTTAGAGGGAGAAAATGCATACCTTCGGTGCTGAAGACAATGTGCCAGGTTTCACCGGGAGCATCATCGCCGGTGATCCTGGTGTTCAAGAGGCAAAGACCAGTGTAAGGATTCTTAGGTTTGAATTTGTTGACAACAATTCCTTCTTCCTGTTTCTTTGACTCCTTCACTACTTTCACTGGCGCCTCGGTAACGTCTGTTGTCACCTGAGCCTTCACTGACACAATTCTGCCCCCAATACACGCGTCTCTGTAACACAGTGAGCTCTGTAGTTGCAGCAATTATGCATGTCAAGATCCAGCTTTTATGGCCAAACTAGTTAACAGATGACAACTTGCGATTAAAACAATGATTAATGGAATGAAAATGATACCTTCTTGGGGAAAATCCTTTGTGGAGAGACAAAGGAGGTTTTGGTGGGGAGAGAAGAGGTCTTGGTGCAAGGAAGAGAGACTGCAGCACTTATAGCAGCAGCCATGTTTTATCAGAATCGCAAAAGAAGAAGAAGACCTGGAGATCAATTTGATAATAAGCAAAAAAAAAAAAGATCAAAGAAAAATGGGTTAGCGGGAGATAAATGATCAGGTTGTGATTGGGTGTGTGTGGATTATATGAAGGGCAATGTGAGGCCAAGTGTAAGAGGATAAGTTAATTTCATGCGCCTATTCTTCACATTTCACTGTCCTACACAAAAAAAAAAAAAAAAAATTGTTCACTCGGTCTGGTAGCTACTGGGCTAGCTAATGGGCTCAAGCAGTTATTAAATGGGCCTTTTGTACTTTAACACTTGATCATGGTCACGAGTAATGAAGACTGGCTGGTGCGGTATCCGGAGAAGTCGGTGATTCGCTTACCTCGGATTGGCTCTGATCATCTCCCCCATCCTCGTTCGTTTTCACAACATTCGCAAGCAGCTTAACATATACACAATCAGCTTTCATCCCAAATTGGCAAATAACGGGAAGTAATCAATGATATGGTCTTCCAATATATGAATCTGTACGGAACAGATCAACCGGAGAAATAGAGAGAGACAGATAGATCAACTACAAAAAGCTCCAGCTAGCCTTTTTGTTCTTGATTTACAGGCGTGTACGTATTAAACAACAAGGTATTCTGAATTCAACATCAAAATCGAAAACAATGAATTCAATTGAAATTGAAACCCCTTGATCCTCTTGACTGGTAAAGGTCCAGTCTGCTCTTAGCATCCATCAACAGAGCTTCTAAGCTCTCCAGCTGTGTAACCCAAGCCTGCTTCGAAGCCCACTCCAACACTGCCAGAACCTCGTCCTTTGCCAGCTGTTCACTGTCTGGAACATTGAGTGCTATGTAACATAGGAGCTCTAATGCCGGAATCTGAACGCCACTCTCTCCAAAGTAGGCCAGCTGCACCAGATGTTTACCTCCTCCAGCTTCTATAATGCCCCTCGAGTGATCTTTGTGCAAGTAATTCTCTGTGCAGGCGAATTTCGTGAGGGCAACCGCAGCTTCCACTGTCACTTCGGGTTCTCGTTCGTCCAGAAGCTTTACCAGAGGCCCAATCATCCGTGTCTCGGTTGCTCTGAACGTTCTAGCAAGGTTCCCAATGGTTCTGATGCAGGGGATGAGTAGCTCAGAATCTGCAATCTCGATGATTCTAAGTACTTGATCAACCACAGCCTTGCAGGCCGGGGAATTGGGCTTGAATGCAGAGCGTCTGAGATCGGCGTCCTGCTCTGCAACGGCCGTGATCTCCATTAACGCCATAGCTGAGTTGTATCTGACCTCCTCGTTGCCCTTTTCAATCAGAACGGCGAAGCAGAGGAGAGCTCTGGACTCTGTGATGCTTTTGCAAATGGTGGAATTGCCTTTGGCCAGCTTCCATAGCGCTCTGGCCGCCATGGCCTTCATCTGACACTTGGTGGCTGAATCTTCCAGGTCTCGAGTCTTGGATGCGCTCGAAGTCGAATTCTGGTGCTGCTGTAGATTGAAAGGGAGCTTAACACCATTGCTGGTCGACTTCTTAGGAGGATTTGCCCTAACCGCCATGGTGTTGACGACCACGTTGTGCATCTGATTCGGCATTTGCTTCCCCATCGGATGAGGAATGGAGCTCTGATCCTCATCCAAACCCTTGGTCAAGGCGGTGGCGGAGGAATTAGGGTTTTCCTTGGCGAGAGCGACGGCGTGGTGAATGGAGGTAGCTTTGTTGGTGGCAATGGCGTATTTGCTGTGCTCTTGGACAGTTTCGAAGGCCAAGTGGCCGACGAGTAGCCGAATGGCGTTGTGCTGAGCGAACACGTCTTGGCATTTGGGGTGATTCGACACAAGCTCCGACGTGGCCCACGCAACCATTGCCTGGACCTTCATAGGCGCTTCTTTGAGAACTTTGCCGAAAACGGAACAAGCGCCGCCGTGGATCATGTGCTCCACGCTCTCCGGGTCCCGACCAAGTAAACCTAAAGCACGAGCCGCGTTCTCTTGCCCTTCGGGCTTCCCTTCCTTGAGCAGTTTAAGGAGAGGCACCACACCTCCCTCCTCGATGATAAGCTTCGTGTAACGATCGTTATCACGCGCCAGCGATACCAGCGACGCCGCGGCATCGGATCGCTCTTCTAGGGATCCGGTGTAGAGAATCGCAATCTGCTCCCAGATCAGACAGAGGATAGGCTCGTTGGCGGCGATTGGTGGAAGACCAAGGTAGCCAGCGTCGCCGCGGTCTTCCGCCGGAGCGGAGACACGGAGGAGCCAGGAAACGTCTCCGATAGAGTTCTCCAACTGAGCAGACATCTTGCGGAAAGCGGCGGCGGGAATGATGGTGAAGACGCGCTTCATAAGGCCGTTGGCTCGGCACTTAAGGACAAGAGAGAGAGCCTTATCAAGCATCTGCTCCGTGTCATCGATGATACGGCGAGTGGGACGCTCGTAGAGGTCGTTACTGGCACGGGCAGCCTGACGGAGTAGACTGGCGAGCTTCTCGGTCTTGGCCTTGAGTTCGCCGCACTCTTGCTTGAAGGAACTAGCTTCATCAGCGGCTTTGACTACCAGGTCAGACAGTTGGATCGGCTTCGCTAGGATTTGCTTCACGATGTCCGCCATCGTCCAGATCAGATCAATGGCGAGATTCAGAAGCCAAAATAAAATAATAAAATTGAAGGAATTAGAGCAAAGAGGAAGAGATTAATGTTTTGACTGGATCCGAAATAAGACAGAAGGAGGAAGAGAGTCCATAGAGGTGATGGACGGACGAATGAATCCTTATTTTCTTATGCCAAAGAAAATGTCAAACGCGGCTGTTATCTGCCTCTGATTACTGTCTGAAATGACTAATATACCCCCTCCTTATGACTGACTTTTCCCACATTCGGAATCAGGGAAAAAGCCAAAAAGCCATACCATATGCATTTATATAGAACATATCCCGGATTTAGTGTTTTTCATGAAATTTTCTAATTGGCTGGAAGTTTATCAAATCTAAATTATTACTAGTAATCTATAAAGGTGCTGACTAGTCAATAGAGATCACGTCCATATTCACCTAACCTGCAAAATGTAAATCGTTAATATAAAGTTATAAACTACTGTCACCCTCGATATTTCATTTCAAATCTAATTAGATTCATGGGGATATTTCTCAATAACATCATGTTAAAAAGTAAATTCATTGGAGGGGGGCGAGAGCCACTCAGATCCTGGCTGGAAGATCATGGAAAATGATAGAAAAGGGTGTGTTTGGTGCTCTCGCTCAATATTATAATTCAAAAATATGGGAGAATCAAATTACAGCTGGCTCTGGTGGAATTTGGCCCAGACAGGAATGCCACGTGGCCTTCTCCACCAAAGAGCTCTCTCCTGTTTCAACAATGGACAGTTCAATGATATTCTCACCCAATCCTGTCTCTTTGGTTTGGCTGCTTCAAACAACCATACTTACTTTTTTACTACAACGCCAAAACAAAACCCACTTATCTTACAACCAACATTACATATAAGAAAGACCAGACAAATCACATCCCAGCAAGTTATACAGTGTCCCATAGGTGTCCTCTTCTAGTATACATTTTTTGACTACCGAGGATTCCTGTGACTTGCAGGACTTGGAACTCTCTGTGAGCTTATACTCGCTGTTCTTAGAAGTCTCCTGAACTCATGCAGGCTTATCTTCCCATCTTTGTCAATGTCTGCTTCATCCAGAAGTGGATCTATTGAGCCTTTTAACCCCGTGTGCTGACATGACAATTCACCAAACAAGTCAGTTTCCTTTTTCCATCATCTCTACTCAACAAAAGGGAATAAGAGCAAAAGCTTAAGGTTTACCATTCTAAGTTCCTCTGGCGTTATGTACCCGTCTTTGTCAATGTCGAATTTCTCAAATGCTGCTCTTGATCTTAGCTGCCATTTCTCTGAGTCATGTTCTTCCAGTTGATGAACATGCAGAGCTGCTGCTACAAACTCTGTGAAGTCCACTAACCCATCAGTGTTGCTATCAATCTGTCACCAACAAAGATACAACGCCTCAAATTATGAAACTGTCTCTCTGATTCCCCCAGAGATGTAATTACAATGGAAAATAAAACTTTAACTACCGCTTGAAGGATCTCAGCAACTCGTGAATCCTTCAATTTCCAAGGAAGATCTTTTGCAAGTGCCTGTAGAAAAAAAGGTACAATATTATCTGACCAAACTTACATGTAATTGGTATTGTTCCTAAAGTAAATTATCATGAGCTTTACCTGTCTCATCTCTTCAAGACTAATGACACCATTTTTATCTACATCAATCGCATCAAATTGATCTCTGAGGTCAGAAATCTCTGCCTCGTCAAGTGTGCTAGCAAGTGCCTGCCACGAGACACAAAGCATTAGAGACATGTCCTCATCTCTTTGTTTTTATCCATTCAACAACTTCCTCCTTCAGCTTACCCGTAAAGCAAATTGCTTTAGACGGCTGTATCGCACAAACTGGCGTAAGTTGTTCAGAACTGAAATGTCGACAGGGATATCAGTAGCATTCCCGCCTTCTCTAACCCAAGCATGTGCTGCAGAGGCAGGAGGAAAAAAAAAAGCATTAGTTTAAGATTCCGCTGCAGATGATAAAATAACCAACTAGTACTCGAAAGCAAGAACCATATACATAGGGCTTGTGCAGCCGTTAGCCGTGCTCGTGGGTCTTTTACAAGTAACTTTTTAACAAAATCTTTTGCGCTGTCGCTTATAGTTGCCCATGGTTTGCGTCGGAAGTCAGGTTTGTTCCTTAAAACCTATATACATATAGTAAAGATTAGTAAGAATCCAGAAAGAATAAGAAAAGATATACATATAAACCACTGAAAGAAGTTTTCAACCACACCTCCTTAAATATACCGTCTTCTGTCCTATCCCAAAAAGGCCGTCTCCCACAAAGTAATATATACGTAATCACACCAATGCTCCACACATCTGATTCAGGCCCTGATCTGCGCTTTAGCACTTCGGGAGCAACATAGTAGGCGCTACCAACAATGTCATGGAACTTTTTCCCTGAGAAAGATTGAGTTGTTTATCACATAAATCAAATAGAAAAGTTTCTATCACTTTGTTTGTGTGATTTTTGATACTTACCTGGTTTAATGAAATCTGATAAACCAAAATCAACAGCCTTTAGAGGCGAATCCAGTTTAACTGATTTGAACAAAAAATTCTGCAAGAGGGCCAAAACAAAAGATTGATACAAACAAATAAGCCAACGGATCACATGAGTTGTCCCTAAGACTTGTACAAGTGAATGTACCTCTGGTTTCATATCTCTATGTACTAGACCGTGTAGATGACATTCTCCCGCGACTTTGAGCATCTGCCTTACGACAACCGCTGCATCTTTCTCGGAGTATCGACTATCTTTCCTGACAAAGGGAAAGAAAAAACCCATCAAGAATGAGATAGTAAGTTCTTTCTTACGATACCAGCAATAGAATAGAGAAGTGAGAGATGCTCACTTAGATAAAATCCTATCCAGCAATTCGCCTCCCTCGCACAACCTAGAGAAAAGTAAGAGTAAAATGTGAATGAAGATACATAAAAGGATAGACTAGTCTAATTGCATAAAATAAGACCATGTAAAGATAAGAATGAGCATTAGGGGACTCACTCCATAACTATATACACGTAGTCTTCATCCTCAAAGGCATTGTGAAACTGTACAACGTTCTCGTGGCCTGAAAGAGCTTTAAGTATCTGAACCTCTCGCTTGACATCCTCAACCGCAATAGGAAGAACCATCTGTAGAACAAAAATGGTGAGTGACAAAAGCAGAGCAGGATGCAGTAACTGTAGAACAATGTTGCAATGAAGATGCGAAACAGAGAAAGAGCAATGACAAGTAAACACCTTTGTAATGGAATCGTGACATACATATTAATGGAATAAATGGAGAATCCAATTCAGTTGATAAATTTCCGAAATAAAACAATAAAAAGAAGAATCAGATTAAAATAGATAAAAAAATCCCAACTTTTTATGTGAATCAACATAGATTGATTAGATAATAGAATCGAAAAACACAAGGAGATGATGGACGATAAAAGGCAAAAGGGAATCTGAACAGAAACTCTAGAGAATAAAACAAACCCTAGGCGTTGAAAAGTTTGGATGGGATGAGGAAAAGCAGAAGCAGTAGCAATATACCTTACTCTTATCGAGTCTCTTAACGGCGACACGATCTCCATTGGCCTTGTCGATGGCAACATAAGTATAACCGAATTGACCATGACCCAGCAACTTGCCGATGGTGTATTGGTCCTGGAAATCTTTGGCGTAACCAAAATCGGTACGCTTGCCGCAAGAGATGGCGCCGGCGGTTCTGCGCTTGGTAGAGGCTTTCTTATCGATGTCCTTGGGATTTGGAGCCTTGGATTTAGGGTTGTTGCAGGCTTTACGATTGTGATTATGAGAGTTGTTGGTCTGAGTCTGACTACTTCTTCTACTGCTGCTGGCACCAGTGACTCTAATGGCGGAGAAACACAAACCCATCTCTGCTGGCTTAATCTAACAAAGGATTTGGTAATCGAGAGGATTAATAGAAGAAAGGAAGCGATGAAAAAGAGAAGAAGAGAGGAAGGAGAAGATCGTTGAGTTGGTCAAACCCAAAGAGCGAGTGAAACCCAGGAAAGATCCTTTCCACTTTCCCTCTTTGCTTTTTCATTTTTTGTTTTTATCTTTTCTCCTTCTACTTCTTATAAATATACACTTCTTTACATACCAACAAAATTATCTGATTTTTTTTTTAACTGGCGACATTATTTCACTACATTCCATAATAATAATGTATGTATGGTGTGAAAGCGGAGACCGTTGGAAGCTCCATGTGGGTCCCCGACAACATCCGGAAAGACTTCAACTATTCTTCTATTCAGATTCAGTTCCATCGCATTGCCAATTGCATTATCGTGGCCACGAAATTATGGTCACATTTAATAGATTCTAACCACCTCTATTGAACCTAGCCTACCCTGGATTCTTGGTGTCGCTGTTTCCCCCTTGTAATTTCCCTAAACACTTGTATGTAATATGATAATATATGTGAGCAAGAATTTCCCTAACTTTGATTTTTTTGGTCTACCAAATTGACTTGGTCTTTTCAAACAAATTTTTCATTTTTCTAATGATATTTATAAATGTAAGGCGTATACGTTTTCTTTTTCAGTGGGTCGAGTTCTTAGAGTTGAATTTTGGCAGTAACTAATGATCTCTGGTGATGGGTGAATATCAGATTCACGTGCCATTCCAACGCACAACCGGATTCCAATGTTATTAATTTAGTAGAATTTTCTTTGTAATCATATAAAGAAAAAAATTGCTGATTCATATAAATAAGAATGTGAACTGCTTTAGATTATTTTTATTGTTGTCCAGATAGAAAAACGTGTGCCATATCAGCCTAAACAAATGTACCTGTTACCTATATAAAATGTTGATTATAGAAGTTGGGCCCCTCTCACCCACTCTGATCACTATCCATGTTTAGACTTTAGAGCCCAATCAATTGTTTCGCTCACATTGAAATTTCAAATGGAAAAGTCTGTAATCTTTACATTTGGCTTAGCTCTCCTTGTGTTTACTGTTTAGGCACGGCCTGAATGAAGATGTGGCGTGTGTCCTTTACGTACTAGCATGACAAGCTAAACCGACGGTACGTTGCATGTTTGGATATACAGATATCATATATATAATGGTATATAGTGTAACTAAAGTCAAGAGTTTACTACTTTGTCGCTTTTATTCTTCCTCAGAAGGAAAATCCCAGAAACTACTAATTGAGATCCTATTGGAGAAGAAGTCACCAATATCTCTCTCCTACAATCTCTTATCATCAAGTAAGTCTAATGTTTCTCTCCCTCCTCACTTTGTCCCATGCCTCTCTTGGTTAGAAAAAAAAACCGAAAACGTTCATGGACCTTAATTATTTATGATCTGGACTCTTTTGAGTTAGTAACACTGAAACAATTATGGTCACCGAATTTGGTGAAGTTATAACCTTTTTACCTTTGAATAATTATCTTTTTGTGCCACATTGAGTAATGAGGATGTGTAAAGAGGCCTATCCTAAAAGGAGTCCGGCCAAAAAGGGGACTGGTTTTTGAATTGAAAACCCAGCATACTAAAAGGCCGATGTGCCTTTTTGTTAAAATCAACCTCACAATTAGATATGTACAGAAAAAAATGAGACGGTAGAAAAGAGGTGGGACTGCAGAGGCAGCAAGTTCTAGTGGACACAAATCAACTGCAATTCATGATTTGGGATTGGGATTAGGCGAAACCTAATGGCTCTAAGCAATCCACTTTCTTTTCTTCAGACATACATATAAAACTAAAAGTAGCCAACCTTGAGTAGAGTCATCAACCTAACGACCATTTTTGAGTGAGATTAGAATAGATAACAGAGACATCACAATACAATCTTCTCTGCCTCTTTGAGTGGCAATTTCTTGAACTTTGCAACGAAAAGGCCGCTGGTTGCTGAGGTGGAAGGGTCAAAACGCAGTGTTTTAGGCGTGCGACCACCTCTACATGGCCAATCCTTGGCCGTTTCAATCTCTTGTAGCTCTGCATCATTCATAACCCACTTTTCTGTTAGTTTTCCCACTAGTCCATAAGTAAAGAAGAAGAAATACAAGACTTCTTTTTTTCCAAGACAGGTAGGCTGTTAAAAAAATAGACTTTCTGTACCTGCAGAAGCATTTTCAGCAAGGAACTGATCCACCACATCTTCATTTTGGGCATGCGTCAAACTGATAGTTACATGTATTAGATCACTGATTCACGCTAACAGAAAAGAAGAAGAAAAAAAAAAGGAAAAGAACACAAAGCTCATTGTTTGTGCCTTTTTTCCTTCAGTGATTGGATTTTTCACCTGCAGGTACTGTACACTAGAGTGCCGGCTTCTTTCAACAATCTGAATCCATTTCTCAGTAGATTCAACTGCAAAGAAGTACACTGGAGATGATCACCAGAGAGGCAATAAAAGGGCAAACGCACGACTAGACACCAACAGACTTATGGAATTTACCTGAAGTGATGTTAAGATTATATCGGTTCTCTCAGCATCCAGTACACGGCGTTCCAGCGTTGTCCAACCCCATTGCTCAAATTTTTGGATATGCTTGATTGAACCATCATGTGTACACTCTGCGTCCACAAGAACCTGCAAATCCCACTTAAATTCTTTAGTTTTGTTACTTTAAAGTGACTGTATCTGCATCTGCAGATCACAACTTTACCTTGTCATACCCACAATATGCATAATCATTCTGGTCAAGGGATCTATAAAGTTGCTTCTTTTTCAGCCCTATTACTCCAGAACCCTGTCCGTAGAAAATCAATTCTGTCTGTCCATTCTGCGGCAAAACAGAGTTCTTCCTCGCCTTAGCTTCTTGTTTCCTTTCTTTGTAAGGTCTACGAGAAGTCCACTGCTTGAATGTGTCTTCATGATCGTCCACATTCGACTCACCTAAATATAATAAGCATAGCAAATGTCTTTCACCAGCATAGGTTAAATTGTTAGAAAATGTCAGAAGTGTTACTCTACATGGTAGGGTTGTGGTTGGTGGCACTGAAAAAGTGGTTCCATCAGCAAGGAAAAGTCGGCTCCTTTCACCAAGCCCATACTTTAGAAGCATAGTTCTGCAGGCAGCAAGACGATGCCTTGCTACATCAACACCCGTAGCAGTGCCCTTGTCACCGAGTAGGTCTAGCATCATACATAGTTTAGCACCTGAGAGAGAGAGAGAGAGAGTATTATTCCCTTCAAACAAGTTACAAAGAAGAAACCAAATCAGCTGATAAACTCGGAAAGTTACCAGGAGCAGCACAAAGATCCAAGACATGGTCTCCTGGGGAGATAGCAAGAGCTGAAACAGTAGCACCAGAAGCTGCATCGATTCCGTACATCTGAAAGCCGAAGAAAGAAGACATAAGGTTAAGATAACTGAATTACCAGAGGAGGATTGAAGTCTGGTAGCTCTCACCATCCCTTGCTGATAGGCCTTGGTTCTCGATATCTGAACATGAGGAGGAATAGAGTAAAAACCAGCTAACCAATTCAGCTTCTCCAGTTTACAATTAATTTCAGATTGAATCTCTTCGACAGCATCCTCGAACCCAGGTTTCAACCTTCAAACGGACCTCTAAGATTTCAATACCAAAATCTGGAATTTTGAGGAAAGCAAAGGAGTTTACCTTACATATCGTGGGACTGAATCTCCGTTAGTATAGATTGAAGGATCAATGCCATTGGCTTCTAGAAATTTAAGGAAATTCTCCGGCAGCTGGAGCTTCGACGTTTCGTCCATGAGAAACCGCAGAGAAGGAGAGTGCTCGGTCGGAAAATTACGAGGACGCAAGGTCTTAGGCTGAGAAGCCCAACTCTTTATATCTCTATCTACTCTAAAAGCCCAAACCTTTGTGATTTTGATTGTTCATCGATTTTTTTATAAATTTACTCTATTTATTCATGTGTGATTTATTTATAAACACCGGAAAAAAAAAAAAAAAAACAAAACAAAACAACACAGCTTTTATTGAATTTGGTATGAAGTTTTGATAACGACAAACTGAAATCCAAAATAGAAATAGATTATTATTACATCACACTGCCATTATTTGATAAGAAAATAAGAAGATGAATGATCTTAGTTTGCAGATGGCTCCTCCTTGTTGATGGCAAAGCTGTGATCCACCCAAGACATGTATCCACCTCCCATGTTTCTTACTTTCTTGAAACCCTAAGTTATAAAAATCAATGATTATTTGATTATTAAACACCTTAAAGTCGGATAACTTAGCTAGGGGAGGACGACGTACTGCAGCAAGAAGTTCAGTTGTTGCCTTTAAGGATCTGGCTCCACTCTGACAACCCTGTGAGATCATTTACCAACATTCAATTACTAATTAACCCATCATTTAAATAATGAAATTTCATGTGCAGAAACTTAAGGAAAAATAATATATATAAGTGACTTTCATTCATGTCATTTCTTGTGGGTGTGATGAAAACGGAAAGAGTTACCACAATGATATCATCAGCCGGATTGAGAAGAGAAGAGACTTGATCCAAAAAGTTTTCATTCTTCACCCTACCTGGTGCATCCCACAGATCACAAGGGTTCAAATTATGTTGCTCGATATCTAAAACTTGGTTGACTTTTGGTTACCTTGAGGTGTGCTGAGCATGTACGGAATGTTGACGATCTTAGGTGCCTGACAATGACCTCTCCTAAACTCCTCCTGGGTCCTGCATTTGCAAGGAACTTAATTAGCAACTCAAACTGGTACATGCATAGTGGTGATGATGATGATGATGATATGATAGAGCTCACCTAACATCAAGATATTGATGCCCAGACTGGAGGAGAGTCTTGGCTTGTTTCACATCAACAGTAATAACTTCTTCTGTCTTTGGGCTGGACATTGATGGAAGCTT
Organism: Cardamine occulta; assembly: GCA_028015245.1. NCBI lineage: Eukaryota > Viridiplantae > Streptophyta > Magnoliopsida > Brassicales > Brassicaceae > Cardamine > Cardamine occulta. Next base: position 1,131,175 of record CM051391.1, on the reverse strand, counting down.
CTTCTCTTTCTTCTTGTCAAACAAAAGATGAAGCTTTAGGAAGAGAGTAGAGAAATATATATAACCTGCAAAGACAGAGATAATGTTGTTTTAAAGTAAATTGCTTTTTTTGTTCCTTTCTTCTCATTTACAAATATGCATGGTTAAGATAAGGGGTATATGATTTAACCATTACAATTTTGCTGCCACACATATACAAGTAAATGATAATCTAGAATAAAGAATATAAGATAATCTTGGACATCTGTGGTAAGTGAGATCCAAAGCCTATATAGAAAACGTTTCACTTCTGACAAATTTTATAAAAATGTGAGAAAAGAAAATTGTGGGAGTTGATGACACGTTTCTCATATTGGGTAGTTTATTGAAATGAGATGAGGTTAAACTCATTAAAATATTGGCTGAATTTAGTTAAATGTATTTAGTGGATGGAAACAAAGTTATGGTGATGGAATTGCGCAACTAACCCCATGAACGAGTCATTGCATTGGACGAGACGTTATGTAGGGATGAGGATGACGTGTTCTCCTTACACGTTTTTTTGTTATTACTGACGACAAAATCAAAGCAACGTTCGATGGATTCCACTCCCCAATGTAAGGACTCGGATTCAATATTGATAACATAAAATATTTGATTCTATATACGAATTTTTTGCATTGATGTATTGTACACAGTTTTTATTTTAACTCAAAAACATCAACTGTAACCAAATTCACAGAGAAAAGACCACGAAACAATACAAACACACGATCATTTATATCATTATATGGAAACAAAAAAACTAGAATGACTCCGAGCTTATGTAAATGTACAACAAGTAAAGCAACTCAGATCCTCTTGATCAGGGAGAACAGCACAGCATCGATCTACGTATACATATCCCACCACATTCAATATCATTTGGAACGTCAGCTCGATGCAAACCTGGACCTGATCCACAGAACCAAGCATTGATCTGTGTGTTCAGCTGCTATAAGCCGACAAATAAATCTAATGGCTTTGACTGGATTGAGCAAAGGTAAATCTACTCGTACTTGTATCTGTTCTCGGAAATTCTCGTTTATGTACCTGCAAGAATACGACACAAACAGTGTAATGAAACCAACACAAAAGAACTAGTCAGAGGAAATACTTAAGGAAACCGAGATTTCAGTCAAAAGGGATCACCTCAGAAGGCATAGCCTGGGTTCTTATATCATACTTGCACACCGGGCAGGATGTAGCCCATTTTGTCAACCAAGAGTCGATGCAACTCAAGTGAAAAGCTGCATAAGTCAACCAACTGATATGAACTATCAATCTTTGATGATTCTTCTGATGCACATATTAGCTTAAGGCGTAATACCAAAAAGGTTAAATTCACTGCTCACTGGAATCGATTGAAAAGGAATATTTTGTAACCTTAACCCCAAAGCAGAGAGAATTATCCTAGAAAGAACCTACTATGGGAACTTAGAATCTAAGAGAAACCAATCAAAGTCTTGCTAGATTAAGCATAAGCTTCTATATTGTTATCCAGTTTTTAAGATGGGTGGGTGTAGTCTCATAAATTAACATCTCCAAGACCTGAATGAGGCAGTTATAGCCTAAAAAGAATAGAAGTTATTACCATGCTGGCAAGGAAGAAGTCTGAGGGTTTCACCAAATCTATAATCCTCGAGGCAAATAGCACATGTATCCCCGGCCTTGTGGTGAGGAGAATCAGTGAAGGTGAAGCAAGGGAGTGTGTTGACGAGCTTAGCATCAAGGCTGATGGTTGGGTTGTGCCTCCCTCGCCATAGGGTCCAGTGTCTGGGAGCAAAGAAGGCAAGCAAGAGGAATGTAACGATGAGAAGGAGAGAGAAGAAAGAGATGGCCAGCACAGTCCAAGCGCTGCCCTTGCTTGGCGGATAAATGCAGCATTCACCCTCTCGGCCTCGAGCGTACTTTCTCAATATCTCACCCGCTACATTTGATACGAATACTGCATCCACTTTTATGTCTTGAGTGTTCACCTTCACTGTGCAAACATAACAATGAAATTCAATTCACCCAAAGCTGAGGATAAATCCTAAAAATGTAAACTTGGGGCTTACTAACGACGAGATCTTGATTGTCAATGTTGTCATAGACTATCACAGCTTCAAAACCTGACTTCTGTGCATTCAGCAGCTTATCCTCGAAAGAACATTCGCCTCGGATAATCAAAGCCAACTTAGTTCTCTGTTGTGTCCAGTTAGATGCGTGGAGCAGCGGCGAGCAACCGTCGAGCGGATCTGCCACGTACAGAGCTCCACATATTCCGTTTTTGGTCACCGAGCCCTCTAGAATCAAATTAAAAAAAAAAAAAAAAAAAAAAACCCAGAATCAGAATCAACGAGAGATTTCGGGATTTTAGGAAAATAGCAAGGGAGAGAAATTGACCAAATTTAGCAGGGAGATCGGGAAAAGAGGCAGAGATGGAATTGAGGACGACAGTAGCGAGCGAAACTCGTAAGAGAGAAGAGAGAAAAGGAGCTGCCAATAGTAGATAGCGTGACACGACGATTCTCATCTCTCTTTTTCGCCTTTCTCGGTCGATCGATGGCTTCTCAGTTTTTCAGGCGGTCGTTTTGCTACTTTCTTCACCTAAACCTTCTACCCTCTTCAGAGGCTTTACATAACTCAAATCATTGTCATAAAAATATAATATTTGAAAATTCCAGCGTGGCGTCGTCGGAACCATTAAAAATATCAGATAAAACGACGCCGTTATTACTTTTTTTACATTTTATGGTTTACCCAAAAGTAACGCTAAGCAGGATCAATCATTTTAGATTTATCACAGCAATGGGAGATATATTTATACAAAAAAAAAAAAAAAGATTGAGAAATAGTCAATATGGACGTGGTAATAGTAATACTGTATATGGAGTCTTCAATAAAGTGGGCTGCTAAGATTTATTATTGACAACAAATTAAAAAAAAAGTAAGGGTTAATTAATAATATTTTCTGTCACAAAAAGTAGGATTTAAGTACATTTATTTGTCACGAAAAAGTAGGATTTAAGTACACATTTAGAAAAATAATTATTGTGGACCCAACTAATTAAATACTATTTGTGGTGAAATAAGAATCCAGTCACAATTAAGAATAGAGAAACACTAAGTGAGACCGTCGGATCTGAGCAACAGCAACGACTAGGATTGGTCTTATGTTTTGACCCTTGTTTTTCTCTCCATTTGTTATATAAGAAAAACAAAAAAAAAACATCGGAAGCTCGAGCACTTTGCCATCGGAAATGGCGAAAGCCGGTTTGTCTTTGTTGAAAGCAGCTGTTTGTGTTGTTGTTTCTGTTCTTCAGCTGTCTGTTGAGAGGGTGAATGGTGGCTACGTGAAGTACGGAACCGAAGCTAAAGTGGTTCCGGGGAAACTAAATGTTCATCTTGTTCCGCATTCGCATGACGATGTCGGCTGGTTGAAAACAGTTGATCAGTACTATGTGGGATCTAACAACAGTATCCAGGTATCTATACAGAAGAATCATAATCATAATTTTTTAAAATATATGTAGAAACGTACGAGTCTAACGTACGTACTATGTCTCGATATCCCCAATAAAAAATGGTGAGATTTTCAGAAAGCTTGCGTGAGGAACGTGCTGGACTCTGTGGTCGATTCTCTACTCCGCGATCCTAATAGAAAGTTTGTTTTCGGAGAAATGGTGAAATTAAAATTGCTCTAATTAATTTATGAATGTTTAGATCATGAACCATCTTTTTCTTCTTCTCTTATAATATATGCAATATGGATGTGAATATATACTTATATATATGTTTGGAAAAAGGCTTTCTTTAAGCGTTGGTGGGAAGAACAAATCCCCAAGAAACAAGAGCAAGTGAGGACACTTGTGAAATCCGGGCAACTAGAGTTTGTGTAAGTTGGTGGTGTCACATAATTTGATCCTTTTGGTAGCAATTCACAGATCATGAATTATGGATGGTGTGCAGAAATGGAGGATGGAGTATGAACGACGAAGCAACGTGCCATTACATAGATATGATAGACCACACCACTATGGGGCACCGATTTATAAAGCAACATTTCAATATTACTCCTCGTGCTGCTTGGCAGATCGATCCCTTTGGTCATTCCTCTGTCCAAGCTTACCTCCTTGGAGCAGAGGTCCTTCAAATAAATTCTCCTAAAACAAATCAAAGATATTTCAAAACTTTGTATTGAATTTTTTGTTTTGGTGGGTGCAGTTAGGGTTGGATTCTCTGCATTTCGCGAGGATTGATTACCAAGACAGAGAAAAGCGAAAGGCCGAGAAATCGCTGGAATTCATTTGGAGAGGATCCAAAACTTTTGCTTCTTCTTCACAGATATTCACCAATGTCTTCCTTGTTCATTATGGCCCACCCTCTGGCTTTCACTATGAAGTCACCGAAGATTACGAGCCCCTCCAGGACGATCCTCGTTTCGATGGCTATAACATTAAGGAGGCGGTTGATAATTTCGTCAATGCTTCTCTGGTTTATGTAAGTCTGAGAATTTGTTTTTTGATAGGGTATTGTAATCTTGGGTTCTGACTGATGGGGATATATATAGGCCAATGTGACTCGAGGGAACCATGTGATGTGGACAATGGGTGATGATTTTCAGTACCAGTTTGCTGAGTCTTGGTTCAGACAGATGGACAGACTCATCCATTATGTTAACAAGGTTTTCGTCCTTCTTGCTCAATCTCACTATCTTGGACACTGGATTCTCACCTATTCCCTTCAACCATTTAATGCAGGATGGCCGTGTGAACGCCTTGTATTCCACACCATCTCTCTATGTTGATGCCAAGAATGATGCCAATCTAACTTGGCCTCTCAAGACACATGACTTTTTCCCGTGAGTGCCTTTTTTTTTTTGTTTTCGTAACCATCTTAATTAATCTTCTTATTACTTTCTCTGTTCTTGAAGATATGCGGATCGTGCAAACGCCTACTGGACTGGTTACTTCACCAGCCGTCCTGCTGTTAAACGATATGTTCGGGCTCTTAGCGGATACTACTTGGTATCAAACTGCATCCCAAACTCCGGTTGTCCTTTTTCCTAGTCAAGTACAAACATGAACATGACCTTGTTTTTTTCCCAAACAGGCTGCAAGGCAACTTGAATATCTGGTGGGAAAGAAACCTGGAAGTCCAAACACTTGCAGTCTAGGGGAAGCTTTAGGAATAGCGCAGCACCATGATGCTGTCACTGGAACTGCCAAGCAGCATGTAACAGATGATTACATGACACGCCTTGCTGCTGCTGCTTCTGAGGTAAGATACTGGAACTCTATATATACACTCTTCTCTTTTTTTTGGCTGATCATTTTTATCAGTAATTGATTTCACCATATATTCCATAGGCAGAAGCTGTGGTGAATTCTGCGCTGGCGTGCTTATTGAGCAAGGCACCGAAAAGTGGCTGCACAAAGCCTGCAATAACATTCAGCCAGGTTTAATATCATACAACTCGTTTGGTTACGCTTGGAATTCAGAGTAAAAAATTATTGTGTATCTCTAATAATCACATGGTTTATGCCTTGTATTGGAACAAAATGAGCAGTGCTCATTGATGAATATCAGCTATTGCCCAGAGACAGAAGAAACCATTTCAGGCCAGAAGAGTTTGGTAATTCCATCAGTCTTTAAAACATAGCTCAGGTCTCAGCTTAGGTTTCCAACAATCTCAGTGTTTGACCTTCAGATTCTGGTGGCGTATAACTCCCTTGGTTGGAATCGTACAGAAATCATCAGGATTCCGGTTATGTTTCATGCGTCTGTTTACTGAATATAGTTTACTTGAGATCAATGTCTATGTTTTACTAAGAGTTACGGTATCTAACAGGTCAATGATGAAGGTCTAAGCGTGGAAGATTCATCTGGAAACACCCTTGACACTCAATACATCCCCATGGATAATATCACGAGCAACCTCAGAAGTTTCTATACAAAAGCTTATTTGGGAATATCTTCACTGCAGATTCCAAAGTACTGGCTCGTGTTTAAAG
>CM051391.1:1100058-1125058 GCA_028015245.1 Cardamine occulta | reverse complement strand
CAACAGTGCCGCCACTTGGTTGGAACACCTTCTTCATATCTAAAGCATCTGCGGAAGGTATGCAGAGAAAGGCTCATGCTTAAAAAGTTACACATGTTCTTTTCCCTCGTGATTCACTTTTCGTATAATGGATGATATATATAGGAAGCAGCAATCACACACACTCTTCAGTGATGCTTAGTTCAGTGAAAAATACGACAGAAATTGGTCCAGGAAATCTAAAGATTTTTTTTGCTCCAGACTCTGGTCTTCTCCAACGAATGTACAACTCCAGAACAGGAGTAATGTTTCGTTCACACTGAAAAATCTTGGTACAATATTAAGTTGGGGAAAAAAATTCAAACACAATTGTTTCTAATTATATATTTCAGGCTGACATACTGGTGGATCAGAACTATTTCTGGTATGATTCAAATGTAGGGGACGCAAAAGATCCCCAGATTTCTGGTGCATATATTTTTCGACCTAATGGTTCATTGGCTTATGCTGTTTCGTCCTCGAAAGTGAGTTCATGAATCAGTACTACAAGATAGCCATACATATATGTAGATCATAACTGGATACTCCGAGAGCATTGAGATGCTGAGGTTCTGTCATCAAGATATTAGATCAAAAATTCCTAGCCTTTACTGTGTTTTTCTACACACCATTGTCATGTAGGAAGAGGATAATAATAGTCCTTCTAGTCTAGAAATACAAATAAACCCACAAAATCTATATGATATATAAGTAGTGTTTTGTTAATGGTGGTATACTGACATAAATGGTAATGTGCAGCCAAAGTTGCAAATTGTGCGAGGGCCTTTAGCAGACGAGGTGCACCAGCAGTTTAGTCCGTGGGTGGCACAGGTAAGTCACGTTTTGTGGTAATTCTAATGCCATACAAATTGCTATTCAGAGTCCTTAGTTGATACTTATGTTGTGTTATCTACTAGGTGGTAAGACTGTACAAAGACAAAGAACACGCCGAGTTTGAGTACACCGTTAATATTCTCCAAAACTCTCTCTTTTTTTTTTCTTTTTTTTTCTTTTTCTTTTGAGGATGATAGAAAGATCCTTGAGGTTCATTCTCTTTAGCAGATTGGTCCAGTTCCTGTTGATCAAAGAAGTTACACAGGAAAAGAGATTATCACGCGGATGGTAACAAATATGACTACAAATAAGACGTTTTATACTGATTCTAACGGAAGAGATTTTTTGAAACGGGTACCCACAATTTTATATATTCTCCATATTTCAAATACTAATGCAAATATTGAATGAGATTGCGTACTCAGGTGGTAATAGATATGGTATATCAATTTCGTATCTTAGAATAGATCATGTACACTCTATTGCAGGTCCGGGATAACAGAACAGACTGGCTTCTTGAAGTGAATGAACCAATAGCAGGAAACTACTATCCGGTAAACTAGCAGAAATGGCAAAACCTACTAAGTTTTTTTTTTTTTTTTTTTGGAGTAGATAGATTGTGTAAAGGTTTGCAGTGTTAACGCATTGTTAATATGATTCTTCAGCTTAGTCTTGGAATGTACACAAAAGACAAGAAAACAGAGTTGCCGGTGTTAGTTGATCGGGCTACTGGGGGTGCAACTATTAAGGACGGTGAAATGGAATTGATGCTTCACAGGTTCCAAATTTCATCACTTTTAACTACTAGTACGGATATAGAAAAGCCATGAAACATTATTATGTGAAAACATGGAAACAGACGTATGTGCTTGGATGATTCGAGAGGAGTAGAAGAGGGCCTTAGGGAAAGTGTGTGTGTGAATGATACCTGCGCAGGATTAACGGTATAAATAATTGAGATACTTGTGTTTGTTGTTGAGAAAAACTCTTTGATCCAATACCATATACTTTGTGTAAAAGCAGGTTCGTGGGAATTACCATGTAAGCATAAATAAGGTAGGAGAAGGAGGCCGGTGGAGACGAGAGACTGGCCAGGAAATATACTCTCCTCTTCTAATGGCATTCACACACGAGAGCAAGGACAAATGGAAAGCCTCCAAATCTGTCAAAGGTTACGCCATGGATCCTCTCTATACCTTCCCTCCAAACATTGCTCTCATCACTCTTCAGGAGCTGGATCTTGGGAGCGTCCTTCTCCGCCTGGCTCATCTCTATGAGGTACAGTTTGATGTTTGAAGAATGGGTTTAAGACAGTAGTAAAACGGGTTTTGAAATGTTGTTTACAGGCTGGAGAAGATAGTGATTACTCAAAACTCGCTAAAGTTGAGTTGAAGAAGTTGTTTTACGGGAAAATGGTAAGAAATAATTTACTCATCTACATGTATTAGAGAGATACTAAATTACTAATACTATAAGTGGTGTTGATTTTGCAGATCAAAGAAGTGACAGAAATGAGTTTGTCAGCAAATCAAGAGAAAGCAAAGATGAAGGAGAAGATGAAGTGAAAAGTGGAGGGTGAAGACGAACGACCTTCTTCTCCGCTAAAAAGTGGACCCCTTGATAAGTCCACTTTAGTTGTAGAGCTTGCTCCCATGGAGATTCGTACTTTTTTGCTTCAATTTTCTCAGAAACAACGGAGAAGAAGAAAGCTGTTTTTGGGATGATTGTGTTGCACGCGCCTATATATATATATGTAAAATCTTCAAGTGTTATACTTTTTTGTTTGTATCAAATGAAAATCTAGAGTCATTCATCAACGGTTTGGTAAAAGTAAAACAGAACAAAGCTTACTCACCTCTGCTTTGCAGATGACCTCTTGATATTCACGGATGGATCCCTCAGCTCAGTGGAAAATGTCCTCCAAGTATTGACAGACTTTGAATCACGATCAGGCCTAGCTATTAGTGTCCAAAAGACGAGTATTTTTTCTGCAGGAATCAAGGATCATGAGATGCAAAAAATAACAGAGAAAACAGGGTTGAGTACAGGAACTCTACCTATCAGGTACTTGGGTATTCCCCTTTGCTCCAAAAAACTCTCAGTGGGTCAATGCTCATCCCTGACTCAGTCAATTAAGACCCGTCTACACTCATGGACTGTCAAGGCTCTGTCTTATGGGGGTAGGCTTCAGTTGATCTCCACGGTGATTGCGGGTATCACAAACTTCTGGGCTAGCTCCTTTATCCTTCCTCAAACCTGCATCACAGAAATCAATTCATTATGCTCTAGATTCCTCTGGAAAGGTAAAAATGAAGGTCTTAACTCAGCCCGTTTCTCATGGGAATTCATAACAAAAAGCAAGGAAGAAGGAGGGTTAGGGCTTAGACATTTATCTACTTGGAACAAGGCGTGTGTAATGAAGATGATCTGGATGCTCTTTTTCCATCAGGGATCTTTCTGGGCGACTTGGTTCACTTCTGAGGTGCTGGATGGAAATATTAACAATTATTGGGTCATTAATACAAGACAAAAGAATTCATGGCTAGCAAACCAGCTCATTCTACTTAGAGAGGAAATCTACCCTTGGATTGTTCAAGTTGTTGGAAATGGCGAAAATTTTATACTTCTGGTCCAGTAACTGGTCACAATTGGGAAACATCAGAACGTTCCTTGCTGACAATCGTTCCTCTCGGGTAGGGATACCATCTGAATCCACTTTAGCTGAGCTCTGGGAAGATTGACATTGGAATATTCCACCAGCAAGGTCGGAACAACAGGTATTGGTTCAAACTCAGCTATCCTCCATCTCACTATCAAATCTCCCAGATACATATGAGTGGAAGCCAAATAACATCAGGAGAGACCGATTCGATACTAGAGAAATCTACAATATACTCCGTACCCACAACCCTCTTGTCGCTTGGAGCAAAGAAGTCTGGTTCTTTAGCCGAGTCCCTAAGCACGCGTTCCTCACTTGGTTGATTGTCCTTAATCGGTGCCCAACCAGGGATCGTCTTCTCTTATGGGGGATCCAAACAGATGCCTCATGTCTCCTCTGCAATCTTAACTGCGAATCAAGATCTCACATCTATTTTGAATGCAGCTATTCGTGGAAATAATAGCTCTCCGGTGTAGCTTTATCTCACCACGTGGGTGGGATTCTCTTCTCCATCAACTACAAAGGTTCACGGGACCTAAACCAGCTCGTAAACTTCTTCTAATCGCCTGGCAAGCAACCATTTACCTCCTCTGATCAAAGAAATAACAGGCTCCATCGATCCATTTCTAAGCATTCAGATCTCCTTCTCAAGGACGTGGATCTACTTGTTAGAAACAGAATATCGTCTCTTAGGAGTCAAAACTCGATTCTTACCTCTGAGATGGTACAACGGTGGTTCTCTCGGTGAATCAACATCCTCCTTTCTCGACTAAGTCGTGATCATCTCACTTCTCTCCGCTCTGATTATTCTCCTTCCAGATCCTTCTACTTCGTTCATGTCTTCGACTGAGGCCCAACTTCTCCTATTGGACTCTAAAACTATTTTGGTTCTTATTATGTGTGTTGCTATTTAGCTTAACTGGGCCTTGTGCTTTGTCTCATTTTCTTTTCTTCTGCAATTTAAATAGAGTATCGTTTATCAAAAAAAAACAGAGCATTCTACTCTATAATGGGCCTGTTTTTAGAAGTTTTGGGCATTTTAGGCCCATTAAAGGGAATGAGTGTGTAAGTCTAATAAACTTGAAGAAGAAGATCCGAGTGAGACATTTTTTGGTTTGGCTTGTCGCTTAAGTTGGGATTCGGCTTTTTATTGCCCTGAAAACGAAAGAAAAGTATCATCGGAGAAAGAAGAAAGAGAGATGGCTAGATACGATCGAGCAATTACTGTCTTCTCCCCCGACGGTCACCTCTTTCAAGTCGAGTACGCTCTCGAAGCCGTCCGCAAGGGTAACGCCGCCGTCGGAGTCCGCGGCACCGACACCGTCGTCCTCGCCGTCGAGAAGAAATCTACCCCCAAGCTTCAGGATTCTAGGTTTTATTTCGATCTCTACTTGTATCCAAATTAACACTTACGACCTATTCGTTTTGGATCGCTTGGTTTATTCAGTTGCTAGTTGACTGATATCAATGCTTGCTTTAGTCTAGATCTGTATAACTTGTTAGTTGTTGGAATAGGCAGCTGAAACCCTAGTTTTAGACGAATCTTGTTGCTTACTAAGAACTTATGCGAATGTCTTAGATGCTCTTTTATTAGGGACTCAGCTTCCTTTGTAACATATATATATGCGTCTTGCTCTTTCCCTGCAAAATAATGTACTGCTGCCTAAACAATATGTGGGTTTTGTTTTGAGATAAATGTGTTTTCTATAAGTACTAGTCCATCTGATGTCTCGTCCCAATTGACTGTGCTTGTTTCTAACAGATCAGCCAGAAAAATTGTGAGCCTTGATAATCACATTGCCTTGGCATGCGCGGGGCTCAAGGCAGATGCCCGTGTCTTGATTAACAAAGCAAGGATCGAGTGTCAAAGCCACAGGCTTACTCTTGAGGACCCTGTTACTGTTGAGTACATCACGCGCTACATAGCTGGCCTTCAACAGAAGTATACCCAAAGTGGTGGTGTCAGACCCTTTGGTCTTTCTACTCTTATCGTCGGCTTTGACCCTTACTCTCGTGTGCCTTCCCTGTATCAGACTGATCCATCTGGTACTTTCTCTGCTTGGAAAGCTAATGCAACCGGCAGAAACTCCAACTCAATTAGGGAATTCCTTGAGAAGAACTACAAAGAAACCTCTGGCCAAGAAACTATTAAACTTGCTATCCGTGCTCTCCTTGAGGTTACCATTTCTCTTGCTCAACAAAATTGTTGATGTTTTTGGTTATTTCAGGATTTCATGTCACTACATTTGGACCTTACCTGAGCCAATGGTTTGAGCTGATATCGGCTTTTGCATTTGCAGGTGGTTGAGAGCGGAGGAAAGAACATTGAGGTTGCTGTAATGACACGGGAGGAAAGTGGGCTGCGCCAGCTAGAAGAAGCTGAAATTGATGCAATAGTGGCTGAGATCGAAGCTGAAAAGGCAGCTGCAGAAGCAGCCAAGAAAGGCCCTCCAAAGGAAACTTGATAGAAGAATATCTCAATTCAGCCACAAAGGTCTCTCTTTGGTTATGTACTTTTTGATGTTTGGTTCCAAGACAACAATCAACTTTGATTATTGTTTTCCGTTTGTTGGTTGGTTTGTCTGTCCTTAAACTTGATTTGATACCTCCAAACCGTGACTTACCAACTCTGATTAAATCCTGCATTTGGGTACGGAGAGTTGCACTGTTGACTACTGGTGCTGTTCTGCACTCTGCACCCTACGACCCACTCACTTGAGGCCCAAAGAAACATCTTCTTTTCAAATGGGCCTGCTTAGGCTCCTTTAGTGTAGACTGTGTAGTAGACAATTTGTCCGATAATTTCTTACATTTATCAAACTAAAATCCTAAAAGACACAACCGAAATTATTTTATTTGATTTCAATTATACTTTAATCACGCTACAATAATTTCTTATAATAAAAAAATAGAGTAAGTGTAATATCCAATAAATAGTAAAATGCGAAATTTCTTTGTTTTCCATATTTTTTTTAAATAGTGAAATTTGATAAGTGTTGGTCCACGATTTTGCGATTTTAGCAAAAAATGAAATTAACACAGGCAAATATAATACTAATGTTGAACATTTATATGTTGAAATCAGTCACGCGATTACATTTTAAATCGTTAGATTTCTTTGCTTTTCCTTTTTTCTTTTTAAAGAAAATAATAATAAATTATAAATGGTTTGTTAAAAATAAATTAGCGCAGCCAATTGTCTTATAATGGGATAATTTTTTAATTGAAATCTAATAAAAAATAGGTGAGAAAATGCTCCCAGAAAGGCGGACAAGAAAATAGAGAAGGCAACGGCTAGTGTGATATAAACGGTAACCTCAACGGTCAAAATTTTTTGAAATCTATTTAATAGTTCAATTGTGACCTTTTCTCTCTTTCTCTCTAAAAGATTCTTCTTCTTCTTCTTCTTCTTCTACTCCATTTTCAATCTACAAACCCTATAGACCTCCTCCGAAAGGAAGATGATGAAGGATGTGTGGAATGGTCCTCCCGGTTTCAGGCCCACAAAGTCGGCCCCAAGTTCTCCGGCAAAGCCTCTCGGGCTCTCCAGGACCCGATCCGAGTCCTTTCATGCTCTCCACAAAGTTCCTGTCGGAGACACTCCTTATGTCATAGCCAAGAATGTTCAGGTGATTCTTTTTTTTTCTCTAATTTTCTTTAAGGTCTGTAAGGATTTTTGCTGATGGGAGTGTTTTGGTCTCTAGTTGGTGGAGAAGGACCCAGAGAGGGCAATTCCTCTGTTCTGGGCTGCCATTAACGCCGGAGACAGAGTAGACAGTGCTCTCAAAGATATGGCTATCGTGATGAAGCAGCAAAACAGGGCTGAAGAAGCCATCGAAGCAATTAAATCTCTGAGAGTCAGGTGTTCCGATCAAGCCCAGGAGTCACTAGATAATATCCTTCTAGATCTCTACAAGGTCTTTCCAAAAATTCCAAATTAGTTCATTCATTAATTAGGATCTGTATTTGTATTGAGATATTATTTGTCATGTGCAGAGATGTGGGAGATTAGATGACCAAATAAGACTACTGAAACACAAGCTCTTCTTAATACAACAAGGAATGGCCTTCAATGGTAAGCGCACCAAAACTGCCAGATCCCAAGGCAAGAAATTTCAGGTCTCTGTACAACAGGAGGGGACCCGCCTACTCGTAAGTACCAATCATAATCATCATTATCACTTTTGTAAATCCAACAACTAACTAAATCATGCCTTGTTCTCACATGTGTAAATTCAACAACTTTTCACAGGGGAATTTGGGATGGGCACTGATGCAGAAGGAAAACTACACAGAAGCAGAGGAGGCATACCGGCGTGCCCTTTGCATTGCGCCTGACAACAACAAAATGTGCAATCTTGGGATCTGTCTTATGAAACAAGGCAGAATCAAAGAGGCTAAAGACACACTCCGAAGAGTCAAGCCAGCTGTGGTCGATGGCCCCAGAGGAGTCGATTCACATCTCAAGGCTTATGAGAGATCCCAGCAGATGCTCAGGGACCTTGAGTCTGAGATGATGAGTAGAGGAGGAGATGATAAGGTTGAGCAGAGAAGGCTTTTTGATGCCATCTTCGGATCTTCCTCTATTTGGCAGCCTCAGCCCTGCAGAGAATCCACTGCCACTGTTCCTGAGCCCAAAATGGCTCCTCTTTGGCAACCTCACCCAAGTAAAGTGGACTCTATAGCAGCTCCTAGACTTTGGGATGATTGCTACGGTGATGAGAACGCTAACGTTAACGTGACTGGGAACTCGGGCCGGGCTCTGATCCCGCCCTCGCCCTTGCATAGAAGCAACAAGGATCAAAATGGAAATTCACTGAACGTGGATGCACAGCCGTTTATCTGCTCTGAAAAACTGAAGAGGACAAGATCATCAGGGACGAATGCAGCATCCCCTGTGGCTAGAAGAAGGCTCTCATTGGAGAAGACAGCAACAGATTCTGGATTGCCCGATAACAAGGACTTCGAAGAGGCCATCTTGGCAGCTGTTTTAGGCACCCAGACCAAGACATCACAGAGGCTCAAGGTGTTCCAGGATATCACATTGTCACTGAGCCCCAGACCCTAATTAAGTTCTAATCTTAGTCATTATTTTTCTTATTTTATAGTAATTATTTATTAGCTAGGTGGTCTAAGAATGGCAACCGGAAGCTTGAGGAGATGAACTTGTTCTCCTTGACTTTTGTTTTAAATAAGCATTTATTTATTTCAGTGGGTTTTACTTGTACTTCATTAACGTTAATCTTCTTTGAAAGTTAAAAAAATTAGTATACTCTCCCTCTCTTCATTAATAATACAATTATAAAGGTTTATTATATACACACATATTAAATATAATTTTACAATTCTTAAGATATAGCCTTATATTATGATTAATTATCACTTATTTCATTTACATTATTTCGAATTAATATGGGTAAAAATAGGGAATGTTACATAAATTTTGCATAAAGAACAAAAAATATCATTTCTTTGTGAATTCTTTTTTTTTTCCTAACATACAGTTTTAAGGAACACAAGGTATATATAAATATCATCAATATATCTTGCATCAATATATTTTCTCTGTTTCTCAAAAGGTGTTTTTATAACCTTTATTAATATATTACATTAAATTTTCTCTTTAATTAGTAAGCTTAAATATTAGGGTCAAAACTGAAATTGAATTTAAAAATCTGTATTAAGAACCTAAGATGACACTCTTTAAGAAACGGAAAGAGTTTTATTGCTCATCCCACAAATAGTTAATTCAAAGTAATTTATTTTAAGATTAAATTCATGTAAAAGTTATTTAAAATTAATATACAATTAAAGTAATTATGAACTAGATAATAATAACACAAACAGAACATACATATAAAAAATGTTAATTTATATAAGTATTTGAAACAATAGAAATATTGTGAGATATCATACTACTTCAAATAAGAAAAATAAACCAAGAGTCATTAAATATGTAACTAAAATTCAAAACAATAATATAAAAAAGTTGATTTTTTAGAAAGTGAAGATGTTATTAAAAATGGGAAAATATTAACTTAATTTTTCCCATAATATATTTTATTTTTTGAAGTTTTCCTGAAAAAAATAGTGTGCCAGGAAGAAACATAAATTTTAGATTTTGTAACATATATTATGAGTTTCAAAGCAACACACTTTTGAAGCAGTAGAACGTGGTTAACAAGTAAACAAAAATTTAAGCAAATTTTAGGATAATAAAATATTTTAAATCATGTGTAAATTAATATTTAAGATTACAATATATTTAACTACTTAAAATTGATAATTATATGAAATATCATATCAAGTGCTATATATATATATAGTGTTTATACAAAATTAGATATGAGTTTATCGTTATTATATAAATAATAAAAATCCGCTGTTTTAAATTAATATGATGTATATGAGTTGTAAAAATTCATTTTATATAATATAGTATTTTATATGTTTTTTAGAAAATTATATATTAGATTGTTATATAGTGTTTTAAATTGAAATCCAAAAACGTTATAATAACATTATAATATCCCAAAACAAATAAGATTTAAGCTCAGCCCAGTATGGTTTAGCCCATAAATATAGATTTTACTACCCGATATTTATTGACCCAGTCCATATTCGATACGTTACACTTTGTTATATTGTCAATGTCAACGTTGGCAAATTTGTCAAACACGCCTCGTTTTGCTCATTTTCCTGAATTTTCTTAAATCGGCTGATTTATGTGTACTATGGATGGGTAAATTTTGAAGGTTTTAAAAAAATTTAAAGTTTTTAAACTTAATTTTCAATCAATCAAATTTTAAAATTTTTATTTTGTTTTTAAGTTTTAAAAGTCTAACTGCTATTTTTAAAAATCACAAAATCTTTTTTAGTTTAATTTTTTAAAATCTCAAAAATGAAACTTTTGAGGTTGTAGAAAACTTTTACGTAACAATTGTTGAAATAATGTTTTTGTTTTGTTAATCAATTCAATAATACAAAATTAATAATAACTTACAGCCAAATAATAAACAAACAAAAAAATCATACATGCAACAATAAAATTATTCAAAACAATTTATTATTTACTATTCAAAATAATTTATTATTTATTATTCATAATAATTTATTAATTACTATTCAAAATAATTTATTATGTATTATTCATAATAATTTATTAATTACTATTCAAAATAAACTACAAAATTATAAATAATTAGCACATAATTATCGATAAATTAATATTATTAGCACATAATAATCTATCAAGAATCATTCAAAAATAATTGAAAAATAATTTGGATTTGGAAACCAGCCAATAGAGAAAAATTATAAAGAAATATTCAATCGTCGTCACTCATCACTTCGATCTAATATTGAGAGAACTTTTGGTGTATGGAAAGGAAAGTGGCGAATTTTAAAAGATGAAGCAAGATATGATATCTCTACGATGTGAAAAGTTGTGGTGGCGACGATGGCCCTCAATAATTTTATTCGCAAGTCAAAGATTACAGATCCTGATTTTCAGTAAACCATAAAAACATCCAAACAAACGTACAACCGCATATGAGGAAGAACTTCCAAACATGACGAAAGAAGAGCTTAGTGCTAGAGAATACATGGAAGTTGTTCATAATGAGATACCTTACACTATGTGGACTATTTTGCGGTAGTTATTTTATTTAATATGATTTCAAGTATTTTTACAATATTTATCTTCATAATTCGAAAGTTCCCGAAGCAGGACTAGATGGAATTTTTGGTTACTAATAATTATTTATGAGTTTTCTATTTTGTTCTCAAAATTTTTACTATTCATAAAATTTATTTGTCAGTTTATGTTATTATTTTTATTTTAAATATGGTATAATAAAATATATTTATTTAAAAATATCTACAGTTTTGTTACTAATCAAACTTTTAAAAATATTTAAAGTTACAGTTTTTATAATTTTTGTTACCAATCAGACTTATTATATAGCAGTATTTTCTACAGCCAAAATCTCTATAGTCAAAATTTTTACAGTTAAAAACTTATAGCAAAAACATTGTTATATAACCCAGCCGAACTGGTGGAACGCGCGCTACGCACTTTTCATGAGCGTGGGAGTTATCTTCAATTAATGATTTCGGTGGCACGCGCTTTTTCCTTTTCTCTGTCTTTTTTGCCCTTGCAAATTCAAACGATTTTCCAAAAAGATAATAAGTCCTCGCCCATATGGTACCAGCTCGTATAAAAACAGTAGCCCACTAAAGCAAATATTTTATAGACCACAATTTCATAGAGTCAGCCCATATGGCTGAACAAAAAAAGAAACAAGTCAGCCCATATTAGACCTGCGAATTCGTGATTCGATTTGATTTCGCCAACTTAACCGAAACAAAACTAAAAAGCTGTCTAAACATTGCCATCTTACTTAGCCTCCATATCTTACCCTGTCTTCCGAGAAAATAGAGAAACCACTTCTCTTCTTGCGTCAAGAAACTCACAAACGGAGGAGACACTTCCAATGCAATACATTGTTAATATGCAGTTACCTTGTGTGTTAATAATGTTAGACATGGTTTTTTTTTCAGGAAATAAACCATATAAGCCAACTTTTAGGTAAATGAAGGGACTTGAATATGATCCCAAAAGCAACGAAAAACGGATTTAATTTGGTCGACCTCGATCAAACCAAGGATAGAATTCACTGAGCTTGTTAGATAGAGAAGTAAGGAGAACAATTGGCCTTTTTAAAAATTTTCTTCCCTTGACATGATGAACTATCATACCAGTTTCATTTGACCTTACATGTAAGAGACTGAACAAGGTAAATGTAGTAAGCGTCACCAGTCTTGTATTTCATCATCTTCAGAAATTTCACTCTCCTCCTCATCCGTCTCTTCCCCCATTCCTGCAAACGCATCTGGAGATACCCTGTAGCTTAGCCATTTCAGCACAGGGCTGTACTCTGTGGCCATCACTGATATATCTGTCACTCTTGACCCTTCATACCCTATGTTCCTCTGCTCTTTCAGATTCATCTGCATCCACAAATCATATTTCTAAGCATATATCGAATGTTTGGACTTGTATAACTAGTTTATTTTCCTGAAAAAAAAAAAGCAAAAGCCCCGACCTTGGTTTGTATTGAGGATTGCTCCACTTGCCAGAGTTTTGGCTTCCGAATCACGTGCCATCTGCATACTCACAATACAGATCAATCAATAATATTAATTTCAAACATACAAACTACAATACAATCAACTGGAATCCGTTTGGTAAAAGAAACCTCGATGACCATGGTTGCTTGTTTCCATACAACACACCACGAACAGCAACCGAGGCACCGGCTGACTGTAGAACGTCCTCTGCTTTGTCATGTCCACTCATCTTTCCTCTTAAATCTGCGAGAAGAAGATCAGCATCCGCCAAATACGAAGAAACACACCACGCATCTTCTATGGCTCCGTCACTCACAAAATCTAGCACTTGATAAGCATTATGAGTCCATATTAGAAAATGTTTTTCAGCTGGATAAGCATGCACACATGTAAGTTTAAGTATGCTCTCCAGTGTCTCTACCAAGGAGGAAAAATGGTGCACATGCTAAGTATATACTGGGTAGTCAAGACGAGCCAGTAGTTGATACCATTTTCATGTAGAAAATCCACAACCCGCCCTGCCTGTCCATGAGCTTGGCTAAGAACCTTCTCTGGCGCCTCCATTTTCAGTGGTAACCTTGCAAACTGCTCATGCACAAGAGAGTCACTGCAATCTGACACGAATAGTTAGCTTAGAAGATAGTGATCCTGAGCTCTAATTTGCATTCTCCAAATTTCTTACTAACGAATTACCTGATAAAATAACATTATCAGTCTCTCTTTTGCTGTGGAGAAACTTTCCCAGGGCGTGAAACAACGAAAGGGTCTCATCTCTACCAAAACAAAAAGATATTCCACTATCCAAACCACTGTCAATGGTCTGCTCGTTTCCATGGTAACTGTTATCCATGTCAGGCTGTGGTGATTTTATCTTAGTATGATTTAGTTCTGGCTTAACGGAGAAGAGTTGCAAAGATGTAATAGCATGTCTGATGTCTCCTCCACTAGCACTCGCCATCTGATCAATCTCCACAGTGGTTACCTTACAATGCTCTTCCCTGCATATTCTCTGAAGTGCCTTCTTAATTGAGTTCTTCGTAATGGGATTGAAAGACACCTGCGAATACATATGTGGACACTCAATTATAGTTGGAAAAAAACATATGTATAATTAGATCAAGACTGCAAATAGTTTGATAAAGCAACCTTTAAAGCCCCTGCTCGCTCAAGAGATGACTGAAGGTCCTCCATGCTTCGGGCAGTCTGGCCAGAAGAGTCTGCTTTATCGTAGTCGGTGATTAATACTACTGTTGGCATCTGTGTTGATCTCACCAAGAGAACTAAGCAGTTTTGCAGTCTTTCAAACGCAGGCCTCCCATTGGCTAGAGGAAGGTCATCAATCAAAAGAACATCACGCCCCTTTGTTCCCTCAGTACTTGGCGAAGCTATCACTCCATATTTCCTAGTACTCTCAACAAAGTTTTCAAACTGATCCAGCTTCGATGTGTACTTTAGCCCTAGGAGAATTAATCAAAATTTAGCTGATAATCACTGGATTAATACCAACAACCATTTTCTGTTCTGTAATTGCAGTGCCAAAATTGAGTAACTATCAAATATATTTTCTTCAAGTACCTGAACTTGAGTTATGTACATGTTCTTGCCAGATTGTAGGAATGGGAGCATTCCATTCATACACTGTGACTCCAAGGATAGACGCAAGTAATTGGATAGTAGCAGATTTTCCGACTCCAGCTTGCCCCGTGATTAGTAGAACATTATTCCTAAAACCATCCTAATGATAAAGAAAACCAAAAAAAAAGTGAATATTGCAATGAAGTATCAGCAAGTATCAGGAGCTAAGAAATCATAAATCAATTTCAAAGATAAACCAAGCATTACCTTTGAGAAATCCAAACTTTTCTCAAACCACAATTTAACTTCTTCAACCTGAAGATTGCATAAAAAAGAATAAGGATATAGGTGCGTGAACCAAGGAGAAAGGAAAAGAGAGAAGAAAGAGCAACCTTCTTTTTGTGAACAGCAAGCTCTTCCAAGGTGTGAGGCCTGTATTTGTCAACCCATAAATCCGCATTCTGGTTCCTTTCATAACCTAAACAAGAGACCACCGAGCAGATTAAGAGTTGCTACTAGTCCAAAAACCGTAGGGAAGAGTAATGAAAGTAAAAATTGTGGAGCAAAGAGGCAATTGCCGCGTACCAGAAGATACCTTGAAACCGCTTAAAGCTTCATCGAAATCTTCGAAAGACAATCTGATCTGCGTGACATAGAAAAGCGAAACTTAAGACCTTCATCAACATATACTTCATGTAGAAACAACTTAGAGAAAGAGATAGAGATATAGAAATCAAGCCTTATCTACGTGACTCGAATCCCTAGCATCCGAAAGTCGAGCTCTCTTCGACGCTCTAGGTCTAGGATTCGTTCCAGAGGACCTCGATTTCGACTTGGCATTAGACCGCGATGACCTTAAGTTATACGATCCTTCTCCATCTTCATCTTCCAACGATAGTTTTTTGTCAACCATTTGATTTCCTTCTCCCGTCGCCGAAACCTTTCAAAATCCCTATCGCCTAGGGTTTACGGAAGACGAAGGGAATTTGATCACTCGATTCAAGTCTCAACAATCATTTCCAATTTTCAAATGCCGTTAACTCGGATCCTTACCGGCGTGTCGTCGCCTCCTTTTGTTTCTCGAATTCGGGAGTGTTTTTAGCTCCAGCGCTCCACTAAACCCATTTCATCGCTCAGTTTTTTCGCGGGTCCTTAAAACGACACCGTTTCTTATTTGAGTAGACTAGTAGTCAGGTCTTTACGTGACGTGTCTACATCAGGACCGCCGATCGCACGTGGTAAACTTAGGCCGTCAAATAACGCATTTTGATGTGACTTAGCGTACGCTGAGTTGTAGGATATTACACGGCAGCCACCAGTGGCCTGAGAGTCGACTCACCTACCCCACGCCGTCTCCACAGGCTTTACCAAACCAAAGTACCAAACCACGCCAAATGTATTTCTCTTCAGTCTTCACCAACCCAAATTCTTCCCTTCATCTCTCTCCTCCCATACCCGACTTCTGATCCGGATCCATTCCCATGGCTGCCAACACTATTTCGCTTTCCATCTCTTCTAACGTCGCCGCCTCCAAGAATTTCAACTCCTTTGAAAGCCGTGGCTTCATTGCTCCACCAACCATCTGCTTCCCGTCTAAACCTGGAGAACTATCTTTATCTTCCACGACTATTTTCAGGTCTCGTGTGCGCGCCGGTGCCAGCGCCAGCCAGCTGATGAACGAACCGCTTTACGACAAACGCTCCATCACTGCTCCCACAATCGTCGAGGTTGATTTGGGTAACCGGAGTTATCCGATCTATATAGGCGCCGGTTTGCTCGATCAATCAGAACTTCTTCAAAGGTCTCATCCATAAGACCATTTTATTTCATGAAATCCTGTGCGTTTGATTTAGTAACTTGTTGATATCGTTGGAGATACCTAGTAAGCGTAAGGCCTATGGTTTTGTTCTTATGGAATTTGTGATTGAAATGGTTTAGGCATGTTCACGGAAAGAGAGTGCTTGTGGTGACCAATGAGCGAGTTGCTCCTCTATACCTGGACAAGACTATAGATGCTTTAACTAGAGGAAATCCCAACGTTACTGTGGAGAGTGTAATTTTGCCCGATGGAGAGAAATACAAGGACATGGTATATCTCTTTTGTTTTTTTAATCTTGGATTCACAACTTCCGGGTCATGATAGTGAGTTTTGAGTTATTGTTTCTAGGATACGCTCATGAAAGTCTTCGACAAGGCAATTGAGTCTCGCCTAGATAGACGATGTACATTTGTTGCGCTTGGAGGCGGCGTCATAGGCGATATGTGTGGATATGCTGCTGCCTCTTACCTGCGTGGTGTTAATTTCATCCAAATTCCTACCACTGTTATGGCACAGGTACGTTTTTTCACTTCTTCTCCTAAACATCCTGAAAGACGTTATTATTTGTCGCTCACTTCATTTCATTGCTTGCAGGTTGATTCTTCTGTAGGTGGAAAAACTGGCATAAATCATCATCTTGGAAAGAATATGATCGGTGCATTCTACCAACCACAGTGTGTGCTAGTAGACACTGACACTTTGAACACATTGCCAGATAGGGAGATGGCATCAGGCCTAGCTGAAGTGATCAAGTACGGCCTTATCAGGGATGCTGAGTTCTTTGAATGGCAGGAGAAGAATATTGAGGCATTGCTGGCAAGGTAATTATTAACATTACAAGTGTTCCCAAAACAAAAAAACGTTGGGTATCATGTGTCCCCCCACCTGTAAAAATAATGTGATTATTTTCATCGCAGGGATCCAGCGGCATTAGCTTATGCGATAAAGCGATCATGTGAAAACAAGGCAGATGTTGTATCACAAGATGAGAAAGAAAGCGGCTTGCGAGCAACCCTGAACTTGGGTCATACATTCGGCCATGTAAGTAGTTCATAACTGGATCGTTGGACACTTGTTCTTCTTCTCAGGCCAAGATCCATTCATCACCTATCATTTATTTATGCAGGCCATAGAAACTGGCTTCGGGTATGGAGAGTGGCTCCATGGAGAAGCTGTTGCTGCTGGCACGGTATCTCCTCTCTGCCATACTGCTAACCATCCTCTTCTCTCCAAATTTAAGATTTGTTCACACTGTTATTTATACTCAGGTAATGGCCGTGGACATGTCATATCGTCTTGGTTGGATCGACAACTCGATCGTTGAGAGAGTGAACAAGATCTTAAAACGGGCAAAATTGCCTACAACACCGCCAGAGAGCATGACCGTCAGCATGTTCAAGTCCATAATGGCGGTGAGTTAGTGGTGGAATCCAGATGTAAATGAAAAAAAGTTGGCATCTATTGAGCTAGAGATTCATTGAAATATGTGTGGTAATGCAGGTGGACAAGAAAGTGGCGGACGGACTGCTGAGGCTCATTCTTCTCAAAGGTCCGCTGGGAAACTGTGTGTTCACGGGAGACTATGATCGGGAGGCGTTGGATGCCACACTCCGTGCGTTCTCCAAATCCTGAACATTTATTATTTGAGAGAGTTTTGTTGTTGTTTTTGTTGACATATGCATATGTAATCAGTCATGTATACCGAACTTGTAACTAGCTTTGTGGAATGTGACAATAATGAGTTCTGAAAAGAATAACTACACCGTTATTGAACAGCATATGCATTTCAACTCTTATCAATTTGGATACTTGCCTCTGGAAATTGTTGCTTGAGAGTTAACAAAACACGCTTTTGTGATGTAAGCACAACTCAAGAAGCAAAGGATGTACAGAAATGCTGGATGCATTGTCCCGTCGAGAGAGGAAACAACTTCTTTTGACTATCTTTTTCGACTATCTTTTTCAGTATTTAAATGGAAGCGTAACATATTTGATTCCAAAGGCAAATCAAGATGCTGGTGGGAGAGGCTATCGAGAGAGGGCTGAATCTCGTCTGCCACTGGCTTCTTGTCGTCTGTTACGCACTGCTTCTGATATACCTTGTTTGGGTCATGGCTTGCCTAATCAGTCTATTCATGGCTTCTCACGTTTCTCTCTTCTTTCTTCTATTACTCCTCCATCTCCTCACCTGTATCTTTGTCTGTTTCTCCCTTTTAATTTCAGTGGAATTTACATGCAACATACAACATTCAGAGTGACTTTCAGTGTTGTTTAAACTGTATATTACAAACATACACACTAAATACAGAAGCGTGTAGTTAACTAAAAATTGAGAAGAGTTGATCACATGATGGTGGAAGCGTTGGGATTGTCATCGCTGAAGGCAGAAGTGTATTTGACCTCGAAGGAGCTGGCACGAGCAAGCGGGGCCACTAGAGGGTCGGCGACTGCATTGCGAACGTAGTCAGGAGGGGCCTTCTTGTCGTAGGCACCAGGTGCGTAAGGATGTGGCACCACCTCGTAAGGCACGCAAGGCCAAAGCTCTGCCTTCTTCCCCGTCCGGTGCATCACCCTGTGCACCACCTTGTTGGGTTGGACGAATCCCTCGACTGTGAGTTTGCTTTGTTTAGGATCCACGGTAACCTTGCTGACTCCTTTCATGTCTTCCACCGACTTCCTCACCCGTCTCTCGCATCCTTCGCAGTCCATCTTCACTTTTATCTCCACCCTCTTTTGTTGTCATCATACGGTAATCCAACAATTAAAGCTAAAAAGCATCAATTATAAATATATATCAGAGAAGAACCAGAGTGCCTGGAATTGCTTGAGCATTTTTTGGCGCTTCCGGTAACAGAGGTCCATGCTGCCCATCTACGCCGACTACGATAACCTTTTTCTTGTTCGTGTCTTCAAACTGCCTGATCAAACCATTCATCAGAGGGAGACAGCATGCCCACTTTGCACGTGGACGAGTGAGGGAATGGTAAGTCACTGCAATGCTAGCCAGCTGTTTCAGTGTAGAGCTTTCTTGGGTTTGGGATCGGGTTTCACTTGAAACCCTCTCCCCTGACGAGCGGGTATCCTAGTTGTTTTGACTTTTTGACGAGGATAGCTATCTACATCAGTTGTCAGCCAACCCCAACTAATAAAAATTTGATGTCTGAAGTCTTAACAGTTTGTTTCCTATACCAAACATTTAAAGAACCAGAAAAGTTCAAAAAAAAGTTGAGCAGCATATTATTGTTTTCCTTATGAGCCTCAGAATCAATCAGTTCCTATCCGATTCTCAACCAAACAAACAAAATAAAAGGGAAAGAAAGCGAGAGCGAAGCTTTCAAAAGGAAACTGAACACATGTTTCTTCCTCTCTCTCTTTACTCTCCGTCTCTGCTCCTCTCTGATAGAGTCATGCGCTCAAGATGATACCCCAGTGAGGCATTGCTGCTAGCTGCTGCTGCTGGACCGGACTTTGAAGCTTCATGGGGCAACAAATACTTGTCCCAATCTCCTCGCCTCCTTAACGTTTCACCCTACAATCCCATCCACATTATATATTTAGCCTTTCTATCCCTTTTTTTAATCTATATCCCTTTCCACTTTACTTCTCATCTTATATGCATCAATGAAAGAGAGACGAGGATGCTCATCTTACATACCTTAATTTCCACGACTTCTGAACTTCTCAGCGCCTCCAATATTGTCTGGATGTTATTGGTCAGTTCCGCAAGCTGCAAAAGTTGCAAACATTTCAAAGAATTACTCTTTTTTAACCGCCACTGTACTCACTCAACTAAGACTACTACCTCCAAGGTTGGAGTAGCTATATCACGCAAACAAACAAACAAACACAATTGTTATAAGCAACACCTTTATACAATAAAGATATATTTTCTGCAGTATACACTGTAGTGTGAATAAAACATGCCAGCTTCAGAATAAGATGAGGACTTAGTGTAAACAAAATGAGGGAGGGGAACCACTTACTCTCCTGAACCCCGCTATTACTCTAACAGGAACCCAACCTGCATCGTCCATCTGAACCCGCAAGTGTTCATCTCTGCTTAGGTTATCAGCGCTGAGTTTTAAAAATTACCAGAATATAAAGTTTGTTATTCACACTTGTGATAGAGGCATCTAATGGAAACATTGGTGTAAAAATGCGGGAACACAACCAAACCACTCGATAACTATTGCAGAAAAATGGACAAAAACGTTTACCTGAAATAATATTCTACTTGTGTCAGTATCTTATTATACAACATGGCATCAAAACTAGGAAAATACATCGGTAGAGGTGGGTAGTGTCCAACTAAAGTCATCGACTCAGGAGGTGGATGTGGTATAAAGATGTGTGGCGCATAATCTGAAGATGTAACATTGCGGAATCAGAAATGGGAATGTATGGAGAGAGTATAAGATGAGCAAAAGCACACCTGGGTAGAGCATGGGGCCACCATATGAACCTAATTGAGGCGCTGCCATATATTGCGCACTACTGACAGGAAAAGATGGTGGCCCCATCAACATCTGTGGTCTCATCATCCCAACACCCCTCTGCGGTTGCAAGTGCATGTCTCTCGCACCATAGTTACGGTTAGAAAATGCACTTTGGTTGCCATGGTCAAAATTGCGCATGTTTCCATGGTGAAGACCATCCCCACGAGGGTAAGAGCTGTTGTTGCGATTCCTATGAGGATTACGGAACTGGGTAGTTCCTGAACCGTAAGAGGCACCCCTTTGAGTGTGATTCTGATCTCTGGGATTGGGTGGGTGGGAGATGTTAGTACTGGAAGAGGAAGTGTTGTTATTCCGTCTAAAAGGTTTCCTGTGGCCATTAACAGTATGGTTTTCAGATGAAGTAGCAGCAGCAGCACTCGACCCAGCATTGACATTGACATTGGAAGTAGAATTTGGAGGAGTTCCACCAACCTGCAGTGTATTTGGATAATGAGCATGACGCAGATATAAATATAGAGAGGTAATGAAACAAGCATTGACGAAGAAGGCGATATTCTCCGAACATGCAAATCAGTGAGCTCGAAAAGAAACACGAAACACAACCCTATTTATTATACACAATAGATACTGGTCAATCCCTAGTATTCTCTGATCATATAGATTCGGTTCAAAAGTTAATCAAATGATAATCGGCAGGGGAATAAAAAAAGACAAGTACCTGCGGAGGAGGAGGCATTGATGATGATGATGACGATCCATCAGATTCGAAAGAGGGAGACTTGATGGAAAGAGAGAGAGCAGGCCAGGATTCAGCGCCAATCACAGGCCTGACCTCGGCGGAGCTATTGGAAGGCCTGTTCCAGGCAGGCTTCTTATCAGCATTTTCGTAGTCGCAAGTATCATTTCCGATGAAGGGATCGTCCTGAGAAAAGGAAGGAGCCGGATCATGATGGATCGCGTCGGAATCGTGACGTGATCGCGACATTGAGGAATCAATGGAGTAGCGAGAAGCAGAATTAGCGGCGCTACTCGCCGTCGTAGCCATGCTGTAACAGAGGAGAAAAGAAAAAACAAAGAGAGGATCCAAGTAAGCGGAAGAAAGAAACGCCGGTGACTCCGTGCCGAAGACTTGTCTTTGCCCTTACAAACACACGCCAGCCACCTACGCTTCCTTTCCAATTTACTAATATACCCCCTCTCTCTTACCAATCCGTGTGATTTCACCTGATTGGACCAACAAAACAAAGGTGGTAATTAAAAACCCTTGGGGTGACCGAGTCTGAGTGAATCTTTTTTTTTTTTCCTTAAATTTTGACGCATTGTATACTAATACCAGATTTATAAGGTCTGTTTATTGGGTTATATTGATTCCACCTGTACTAAGTAATTATTAGGGGAGATTGTACAGACTTTCACTTGAGTTCATATATGACTTGCGGAGAAAACAAAGGACACCAAAAGATGATAAAGACGGAAAATGTTTGACACATGCATCTCAAACCTCGACACATCTTGATGCTCTTGTACGAAAAAAACAAAGAGAGACGAAGATGGTGTAGCATTTGGCGGGAGGGATGGGGATTGGTTAATCACAATTCACAAGGGCAAGAGCAGGACGGGGCAGGGGATGAACTCAGCCAGAAGATTGGCGTCGATGTACTTAGAGTGGATGGCTTCCATACTCATCACCACCAACTCCATCCTCAGCTCATCTGCCACCTCTCCTATTATGGCCGTCGCCTTTTTTCCTTCCCCAAGCCTCTCCAACAGCTTGAACTCCTCGAACCCACCTGCAAACCACATGGTTAATTAAGGGATTGCAACCAACCACTACAACTTTCTATAATCAAATCATTCATTACCTTCGGATAGATGCCACCGGATGTTGGATACTTGAGTCTCATGCTCCGAAGATGATTCTCTCTTTTCTTCGTTAATGACTGAATCAACAACAACAGTGGTCAGATTATCATCAAATGGCTCATTTCATATGCTTAAGTTAAGGCAAGACATACTTACCTACAACAGTGATATCAGCTGCATATTTCTTTGCCAAACTAGTAATTGTAGCAGCAGCCTATCAAACAAATATGATTCAGATTTTGGTGACCATTCCTCAAAGATAGCAAACGGATAAGCTAACCTGTCTGGTGCCATCAGAAAGATAAGGATTCCGATCAATCACTGGGAGAAGAAGATGCTTGATATTACTGAATGCATCTCCCACACCCACCACTGGACTTACTTCAGCTTCTTTCGACTGCGCCTTTGCTCCCCCTTAGCTCACCACAAACTTCAATCATATCAACAACTACACTACTATCTTGAACCATTCGATTTTTCCCCGAAGACAAAATTGGACACTGATCAACTCGAAAAAGAAAACAAACAGGGAAAGAAGAGAAGATACCTTTCAGGGCGACCCTGCGAAGGGAGAGCTCGCGAGGTTTAGATCGAAGAGAAGAAAGAGAGTGGAGAGTAGAGGAAGAAGATGAAGGAAGTGTCCCTTGCTTGGAGGCCGCAGCGAGAACAGAAACGGCGGCGAGGGAGTGGGCCGATGCCATTGAAACGCGACCGGAGTTACAGAAATGGACGATTCCAGAAAACAAAATTTATCTTTTTTAATTTAAAAAAAAAAAGGATTGAAGCGATTTGCTGCGACAAGGACTAGAGTTATTCTCATAGTCCGTCCTTATAAGGCCGAAGCTAAGTTGAATATATTAATGGGCCATATTGAGATAAATAAGTAGAAAGGGCCCATATTATGTAAAGCGGTTGATGATGGTCATTGGTCAAAGGACTTTAATATAGATAAAATAAAGGGCCCATTTTTGTTTTTTTTTTTTGGTTTTGGGTCAAATGCTCAAAGGACTTTAATATAGATAAAATAATGTGAACCGAAAATAATAATGAGAACAGCTAGAAGCACATGCATCGCACATTTTAGAGAGAGAGTTTTAGTTTAAAAAATAAATAAAAAAGGCAGAACAGTAGAAATACGTATCTTTACATAGATCTTCTAAAGATTTCATACGTGTTAATTTTTAATTGGATGTTAATATTTTTTTTTCTCTTCATTAGCGAAGAACTCTCTTTCTCTCTCAAAACCAAATTTTTTTTTTCTTTCTCGCAAAAATCACGTTTCATCTCCTCTCTTGATCGATTCAATCTTTATGGGTACTTCTTCTTCTCTTCATTGATTGAATCTTATTCTTCGATTGAAATTTTCAAAGCTGAAATTAGGAGAAATTGATGGTAAGCTATTAAAAAAACCTCTCATTTCAAGATTTATGAGTTTGTATGTATGTTAATCTATTAAAATTTATTGAAATCGATGGTTTAGTTATTGAAATCGATTCAATTATGTTGATTTTTGATCAGTTTTTGAACTCTAATCTTTTAAATTTATTGAAATCGCTCCTAAATCTCTCTTGGCAGCTTAAGTTTTGTGTGTGGTTGTGTTTTGTTATTGATTGAAACGATTTGTACTTGGCAGCTCAATGTTTTGGCAGACATATATATATATATATATATATATCCTCAAGTATCACATTTTTTCAGTTCCCAATCCAACGTCAGGTTTTCGGGAAGGTGTTCGTTCTGCATCTTGGTATTCTTCATCAGCAGCTTCAGCTGAAGCTGAGAGGATGATCAGAGAAGGTCCCAAAAATGACTGAAAAAAAGAAGAAATCAAGGCTGTGTATGATTCTCCTGTTCTTGACCTCCTCTTCTATGGAGTAATCTCACTCTCTCTATCTCAATTCATTCTTCCCTTTGTTGCTTTAGTCCTCTGGTTCACAAATTTGTTTTAAGTCTGAGCAAGTGTTTTAGAACTTGAATATCTTTGAAACATTTGGCCTAAATTACTGGAATCAGCTGGTCTGAGATTTTTAGTGTATTCTAAAATATTATATTTTTATGTCTCTTGATTGCTATTAGTTTATGGATGTAACGATGGTTTGTAGATTATTTGGGTTCAGGCTCAGGTTCATAGACATGCTCATAACTTCAGAGAGGTACAGCAATGTGCTCTCCTCTCCATAAAAACTGATGTTAAATTTTACACTTAGTTTGATTTGGTACATGCTATGGCCTTGTCTGGAATATTTCATCTTTGTAGCATATAAGAACACTGCCAAAAAATATTACTGGAGCTCTTTTTTGTATTCAATAGATTATTTTGTTAAATACATAGGTTTTCTAGATTAGGTAGTAGCAATTTAATTTGCTTTCACATTCAAATTGTTTTTTCTCAAAATTAAAACAACCAAAGTTATTTGCTTATACTTTACTCTATTGGTTTACTTTTTTTTTTTTATAGTGTTGTTACTTTTTACATATTATCTTTATCATAGTTATTTTACGTTTTCAAATTCTCTGAACATATTTCCACCAAAAGTTTCGCAACTTAAAACGCCGTTTGCCATTTCTCCGTAGAAGGATTTTGAGAAAAATGTTAGAAACTTTTTAGTGGTATGTTCTATTGATTTATACTCTTTCCTTATG
>CM051391.1:1066198-1099958 GCA_028015245.1 Cardamine occulta | reverse complement strand
CTGCTTCTCATTTGAGATTAATGCCATCAGAATAACTCTGGATGAGTACACTTAGACCAATTTGAAATCAGTTTGAATTTGATTATTTTGATGTTTTATGCACCTTTAGGCACATTTCAGGTTTCTAATATTGTGGGTTTTTTTTCCAAGTTTTAAGACATCCCTTAAGAATATCACTAATGAAGAGATTAAAATTAATGCATATTTAATGGAGATTTTCTATTAAAAATTAATTAAATTATATATTAATTAATTTTTAAAACATTCTAATGGGTGTCACGAATGAAGATGTTCTAATGTACCCACATGGGGAAGTTAAGGAGTGCACGTGCACACGTATGCGTGTCTCTTCTTGTCGGTTAGGGGAGGGGTGAAAATGGAAGAAGAGAATAGTGGGAGGGTGTAAATTGGAAATGTGAGAAAGATAGAGGGTAAAAAGCAGAAGAGTAGGGGTCTGGAAATCTGATCCAGTAAAGTAAAAAAGTTCATTCATCAGCTGTGCGTAAAAGCCTCTCCCTCTGTTCCTAAAGATCTGAAATTATATTAAAAAAAAAAAGAAAAGACAAAGAGAGTTTTCTTGCTTGGTCTCTCTGTCTTCACTCTCAGATTTCCCGCGTCTGGATCCACATGTTAGTTTGGATCTTCCAGCTGTTGCATCCTTGGTAAAACTTCATTGTATGGTGTGAATGGAAGTTTCCGATGAGATGAGATGAGGGATGGTATCGATATTGATGAACTTTTTGAGTACTTGTCTGTGGCCTTCCTCCTCCGATAACAGTTACTCTGACTCCAAAGGCAAACAAGAGGGCCTTCTCTGGTACAAGGACTCTGCTAACCACCTTCTTGGTGAATTCTCTATGGCCGTAGTCCAGGCCAACAACCTACTCGAGGATCAGAGCCAGGTCGAATCTGGTCCTTTGACCACTCTCCCTTCTGGTCCTTGTGGAACCTTTGTTGGTATCTATGATGGTCATGGCGGCCCTGAGACCTCCCGCTTTGTCAACGATCATCTCTTTCACCATCTCAAGAGTAAGTTCCTAACTATATAATTACTACTGACAAGTAAGAATCAATCACTGAAATTATCCGTCTGCAGGATTCGCAGCGGAGCAGGGTTCCATGTCAGTGGAGGTAATAAGAAAGGCGTATGAGGCGACCGAGGAAGGGTTCATAGGGGTGGTGGCGAAGCAGTGGGCAGTGAAGCCACATATAGCAGCGGTTGGGTCATGCTGCCTCGTTGGTGTGGTGTGCGAGGGGAGGCTCTACGTGGCTAACGTTGGGGATTCCCGTGCGGTTCTCGGAAAGGTCATCAAGGCCACGGCTGAGGTTATTGCTGTTCAGCTCTCAGCTGAACATAATGTAAGCATAGAGTCTGTGAGGCAGGAAATGCACTCCTTGCACCCCGATGACTCCCATATTGTGCTCTTAAAACACAATGTCTGGCGTGTTAAAGGCCTTATTCAGGTGCGTACCTTCTCATCATAACTCCAACTTATTTAGAAAGCCTGGTTATCATTTGTTCTTTTGCAGGTATCAAGATCCATAGGAGACGTATATCTTAAGAAACCGGAGTTCAACAGAGAACCTTTGTACACAAAGTACCGACTGCGGGAGCCAATGAAAAGACCCATCTTAAGTGGGGAACCGTCCATAGCGGTGCTTGATCTCCAACCAGACCATCAGTTTCTCATCTTTGCATCAGACGGACTTTGGGAGCAGCTGACCAACCAAGAGGCTGTTGAAATCGTTCGCAACCACCCAAGAAATGTATGAGCACACAAACTGATCTAGTTACCTCCCACTTATGAATTTCCTAAAGATAAACAAAGTGAGAATGTTGATGCAGGGGATAGCGAGGAGACTGGTGAAAGCGGCATTGCTTGAGGCGGCAAAGAAAAGAGAGATGAGATACTCTGATCTCAACAAGATTGAGAGAGGAGTCCGGAGGCATTTCCACGATGACATCACTGTGGTCGTCCTCTTCCTGGATACTAATATCCTCAGCAAAGCCTCCTCCTCTCTCAAAACCCCTTCTGTTTCTATCCGTGGTGGTGGTAGAACTTTACCCAAGAAACTCTAAAACCAGGTTCCATCCATCTTGTAGTTGTATTTATCCAACCAAAGATATTTTTTTTTTCTCTTCTGTTTGATATATCTTTTGAAGAAATGTATAATTTTAAACTGGAGCTACTGACATGTTGGATCCCCATCCCAATTATTTTTGTACTCAGACTTGTTCATGTATAATGTAATATTTCTCTTCTTAGTCCTTATAAGGATACGGTACATAGGTTTCTTCATCTTGAATTTGCCTCTGCAAACCCAATCCCAAACTTTCTATAAACGTAGGACCTTATAATATATAAAATGTGTCCTTTTGAATAAAGCCAAAGCCAAGAATGAGTAACATAAATAAGCAGGATCTCCCAGAGATGAGTTAAGTGACAATGATTGGCGCATCAAAATCTGTAATGTGTAACCTAAATAATCAAGGAACACTAGTAGTCTGTGTGTGTATGGGCCTATACCTTCATTTACAAAGAAGAGAAGAAAAAAGAAAGAGAGGTTAAACTCAGAGATGTCTTCTGCACAAGGGACAAGAAGCATGCCTGCGAAGCCACTTGTCAATGCATGGTAGGTGGAACATATGATGGCACTGCGGCAAACTTCTAACTGTCTCTCCCACCTGAAAGTCCTGTTTCGTCACCACACCTCAAATTAATTATCTTTTCAAGGACTTGTAAACATATATATATATATATATATATATATATATATATATCTCTTCCTTCCAAGATACAGTTTATTCTATATAAGAAGAGTACTTAAAGGCAAGTAAGAGAAACCTGAAGACAGACAGAGCAAGAGACCATCTCCCCAGAGGTGTCTGTGATTCGGACCTTAGGGATCCTGTTGAGAGAGTCCCCTGTGAGACCCTTTGAAATGGCAGTGTCAAAGATGTCAGTTTGCTCTTGGAACTGGGACTCCACAGCACCCATCTGTTATTTATTATTACAAATTGAGAAATATGGATTAGAATGTGTAATGGTGCATTAGAGAATGAATGGTGAAGTTGGGTTCTTACCTGACTCTGAACGGCACTTAGCATGGCAGGACCAATACGCTCACGAACAAGCCTGCCGCTCAAAAGGCTAGCAATGACATCAATCTATGGACAGAAAAAGGTATTGAATTTGATGAGCATATATAAATAAATAAAGAGGGAAATTGGTTGGTTATTATTACCAAATAGAGAAGGCATCCAATTCCAGACTCATCGGATTGCCAGAGGAGGAGGGAAGATTCAAAGACTTCGATGGAGAAGACAGCGCCTGAGATAGCGCCAACGGCGGCTCCTCTGATGAATCCACTCTCTGTTTCTTGGCCGATCAAAGCCCCTGTTAATGCTCCTAGCAAAGTCCCCACTGCGAGAGAGAGAGAGAGAGCCAATAAAACAATCAACAAAGCAACCCAATATAGCATATCTATTAACTATCATAATCTAAAAAAGAAAGAATATAATAATACAATTCCTCAATTCATGTCTATGTTCATCGGATCATAGAGATTGCTATTGGAAGGGAAAAAAAAGAAATGAGAGGAAGGAACCTAAAGCGAAGAAGAAGGTAAAGAGAGCGGAGAAGAGGTTGGCGAGGAGCGCAGAGACGGCGAAATGGAAGGAATCTTTAAGCCGATGAAGGAGGGAGAGAGGAGAAAGAAGATAAGAATCATCCATATCTTTCGAGACGAAGAACAAACGCAGGGTAGGGAATGATTTGTTTTCTTGTCCTGAAAAAGAAAAAGAAGAAGGAATCCTTATTTTTGTCTTCGGACGTGGCGTTCGTAATTAGACAACCAAGGATGGAATGGAACCTCTGTCCGCTGACCAAATTTTCTTTATTAATAATAAATCACGCGTCTGAATGTGAATGGTTTAATCAAAATATCTTACGGTTGTATATTATACGAGGAGTTGGTAAGGAGTCGAGACTTTTTAGGCACTTATTACTTTGGATTTCTGCCTCCCTTTTGCTTCCCAATTAATTCAAAATCCCCATTTACTTCTCTTTAGTTTATAGAACAGTACAAAGTTTTAAAGATACGTGGTGAAACACAAACACCACCCAATTTCATCAATCAATCCATAGAAGATATAAATATTAATATCAAACCAGTCAGAAGCGTACAATGTCATGTATGATGTATCATCCCCTATAAGCTTTTCTATTGCTGCTGATATCCCTCCGCTGCCTCAAAAACTTGTCTATCAGAGCGTTGCACCTTTAATACATACTCTTCTTCTTACATTACTTTCTACTTTTCCATCCTTTTACAAAATGTTTAAGCAGCTAGTATGACTCATTCCATATGTCTCCCAGAGATCACTTACACTTGAAGATTCTTACCTCAAACCTTGTACTCGTGTACACGCAACCACTTTGTGGATGACCACTTGTTCCCTTTGATCACAGCACACCCACCTGCCCAAATGGATCAAAATAAGTGATCTCCATCTTAATCATCAATTTACATGCCTGCAAAACTCATCTACTCACCATGAAGACTAGATGGGTCTAGCGTCGCATCAGGCGTCATGCTCCAGAAAAGCAATGCATCTCCCATCTTCGGCTTCACTGACAACCCTCCTTTCCCGCACTCTGACAACTCATTCCACCATGGCACTGAGCTATAGTTCCCCTTGGCTGCAGGAAACACTGTTTCACCCCCCTCCTCCACATCTGATCTACACAGTCACTAAGGAGCATTAAAAGGAGTAAGTAGCACAAGCTTATGGAATCCCAAAGTTTTTTCAGTCACATACAGGTACATGAGAACTGTGGCTATCCGCTGGCCTCCATTCCTAGTGTTATACTCATCCATGAAGTAGTCGTAATGAGGCTCGTACTTTTGCCCAATCTCATAGTGCAGAACTTGAAGACCTTCCCCATGCTCTGCATATCGTAGCATCAACAGAACCAGTCAGTCAGGCTATTGAATAGAAAAGGGCAGCCTAAGAAATCTAGGGTGAAACGGGATAAATAAAATGTAAGATATCAAAAATAACAGAAATCCCACATACCAACTGGTATGAATGTAAAATCTGATATCCTTTTCTCAATTTCACGGATAGTTTTGTCGCGCCCTCTTGCAAGAAATGTCCCTGAGCTTGTTCGCACCCTATTGAAGAGGAGATGGAAGGAGTTAAGGAGAATAAGCTTCTGAGAATTCACTTAATACTAGAACAAGGTTGCACTGAACGAGATCAAGGAAACCTGCTATCTGTGCTCTTTCCAGTCTTCTCATCGACAACTGTTGATTTCTCCATATGCGGTTTAGCTAGCTCTATTAGATACTTGCATTCCTCCTTTGTCTATCCACAAACCGGAAACATCAGAAGCTTGCTTTATTACATTGCTCATGTCTCTAAAGAAACCACTAATTATTAAAATATAGGTCTACATGTGCCATTGGAACTAGAGATAGAGATCACTAGCAATTTTTTATATAACTACCTACCTAAAAGTTTTAGATTGACATTGGAAAGTAACAACTAAATCTGTAAATCGATAAGGCTCACCAAAAAATTGTGGTAAATAGAAGCTCTGGGTTCCCAAGAGATAATTTCAACCCAACGCTCGTTCTCTGAATCACCCTCGCCACTTCTGCGGGAAAACAATAAGCTCCAAAAATATAATATGGGCACACCAATGAATCGGGATAATATCGTACCTCTCAAGTCTTTTTCGTACTATGGAAGTGAGATCATTGGCTTTGGAGGAAGCGGCATTGTTGCTAGGCACGGAGAGAATTCCAAGGGAGAGAAGAATCAAAATCACGAAAGTGGCCATGATCAATACCGCGAATACGAGCGTTGAATGGGAGGATTTCCGAGCTGAAAGACGATGAGTCCTCGATCTCGCCATCATATTTGCAAAGGATTTCAAATCTTCAGGGAAGGGATCGATCGCCCAGATTAGAAAGAAGCAGATGAAATTTCTTCTACTCAGTTATCTGGGAGATTGACTTGACTGAAACGAAGCCAAAAATGAGGGCCATTTGTTTGAAACAGAACAGGCCCATTAAATAAAGAGGCCTATACATCCGACCGGCAGGAGGAGAAAGATGGGACCATTTGTTTGAAACAGAACAGGCCCATTATATAGGCCCATTTGTGAAAGAGGCCAATACATCCGACCGGCAGGGGGAGAAAGCACCGAGACCCAGATTCCGATAATGCAGCTCGCCACACCACTCACCATTTCTTTTCTCCTCCCCTCTCCCTCCCCTTGTCGTCTTTCTCCCTGTCTTCAGTCCCTGATTTTCCCCAGACGATTACGCTCCCTTTCATATTCCTCTCAAACGTCGATCCTCCCGTATGCTGGCGATGATTTCATTGTCGGTGATTGTCTCGTCTACGAGGACGGCGTCTTCGAAGACCCTCACCTTGAGAAGGAGGTTGCTCACCAGGAGCCCAAAAAGAAGCGGCGGGGCGGGGCCAAGAGAATCGATGAATCAGATATTGAGCCGGAGAACCTCGTGCCGGAGGAGTGGAGAGATATTCAGGCGGAGGTGAATCTGACGAAGAAGGACAAGCGGAAAATAGCACAGGAGCTGGAGTTCGGGGTTCGGGTGGAGAAGAAGAGGCAAGGGCTAATTCCGCTGAGGAACGTCGACTTAAAAGAGTATCTGACTTACAAGGAAGCCAAGTTGGGTCAACTGAGGCCTCTGACTCTCGATAATCCGAGCAGTTTCTCCGACGACGGAGATGAAGAAGCCGGTGTTATATCTTTGAGCGAGCGAGTGGCTCCTAAGAATCCTAGATGGGCTGTGTACGGCAGGGGATTCGACCACGTTACCAACTTCTTCAATAGCGAAAAGTACGATCCCAGTGGCAACAAATCCGAGGGTAGGTTTACCTAATCAATTGTCTCCTTATCTTGAAAAAGAATGCTTATCTTGATGATTTTTCGAGCAGTCCCTCGGAAGCTGCTTTCGAAAGAAGAAAAGTTTATGCTCAATAGCCGAAATCCTAACCTAGCAGTTGCCACCTCCGTAAGTTCCCCTTATGATGCTCTCGTTTAATTTCATTCTTTGAGTGTAATGGTAGTGCGTCTCTGATGATTTATGTGATGAATGCTTTATCAAGAAAAAATGGCTTCCTCTTCACACACTGGCAGCATCTGGAGAGTTTTATCTGGTTGATTCCTTGCTAAAGCACAATCTTGATATCAACGCAACTGACGTGGTATGTGGATTGTGGAGTTATTTGAAGCTCTTGTTTTTTGTCTAGTCTATCTAGTGTTGTTTTCATTTGGTTTCTAGGGAGGCTTGACAGCACTTCACCGAGCAATAGTTGGTAAAAAGCAGGCTATTACAAACTACCTGCTGAGGGAATCGGCAAACCCATTTGTTCTTGATGATGTAAGTGGTCGTCACCTAATGATATCATTATAATCTCCAGGATCTCATCTGTTTGGTTTATGATAGGAAGGTGCGACTTTGATGCACTATGCTGTGCAAACAGCATCGGCTCCCACAATAAAACTTCTTCTGCTGTACAATGCTGAGATAAACGCTCAAGACAGGGTATGATGTCAAGCATATTATTGTCAACAACTTCATGGTGATCAGCTGGTTGACAATTTGGCACTGGGGTTTTCAGGACGGATGGACTCCCCTGCACGTTGCAGTACAGGCTAGAAGAAGCGACATTGTGAAACTCCTTTTGATAAAAGGGGCGGACACTGAAGTGAAGAACAAGGCTAGTTCCCTCATCTTTCCCCTTATTTTATATCTGCTTCTGAAAGCATCTACTAATGATGCCATTTTTTTGACTATGGCAGGATGGGTTAACTCCCCTCGGCCTTTGCCTCTACCTTGGAAGAGAGACAAGGACGTATGAGGTGATGAAGATGTTGAAAGAGTTTCCCCGTAGTAGACGCAAGAGATTGGTAACAGATGAAGCTGCTATAGAATAATCCTCTTAACAGCAACTTAAAAGCACACTCGCTGATGAGGAAAATAGATAGGCAGAACGTGAACGTATGAAGTCGGAGTGGGTCCACTCTTTCCTTTTTATGTCTCTCTCACACACTTTCTTTGATTCGGTTCGTTGTTAATCTTATCCATCGGTTTTGTATATTTATCACTTCTTAAAGAGAATATCTGAAAATAAAATCAACGAAATTAGCAACGTAGTGTAGAAATCCTCAATGTCGAACCTTTTGAGATATTTTAAAAACACAACGGTTGCAGGAGAAAAAATGTCAAACATTATGGACTTTCAGATACTTCTTGAACACGTGGAGGCTATTACGTACCACTTATGCACAATTGGTCGGTGTTTCCTTTATTTTTTTTTCTTTTGTTGGGTTTGGCACCAACTATTAGGAAGTCAAGATGCTATGCTTTCCAATTATTTTTGGTGATATACTGGACGTATGATTGTAGTTAGTGTCTAAATAATTAGGCACATTGGCACCATATGATCTGACTATTGAGTTTTACGTTCCACGCACTCCAATAATGAATGTCCTTATCCGCGGGGATTTGCTTTTCCACGTCATCATCATTTAAAAAACGAGTTTGATTAAAAAAGCATAACCTTATCCTCAAATCACATTAGAATCTAACTATTAAGATTTAAGTAATAAATGAAATGGGTAATGACTAATGAGACCTCATTCACGTCTTCTCTCTCTATCCGTCGTTCTTCCTTCCCCTTCTACTTTTGTGCTTTGTTTCACTTTTTTTTCTCTCTCAACCACCACGATGCCCGGAGTTGCCTTCTCTTCTGTTCCTACGTCCGATCTGGGAATCTTGTTCTCCGACTCAACGGCCTTCAGCTGCTCCATCTCTGCCTCCGTCTCGTCTTCCAGCTCACCTTATCCGTCATCCTTTCGCTGTTGCACCCCATTGAATCTCCGATCGCTGCGGTCTCATCGTCCCCCTAAGTTGTCACCTATTTGTTGCGATTCTACACATGGAAGCTCTACTTCCCGATCCGGTCTGGGCGATCCCGATCTCGAATTTCTCCAAGCCTCTGTCCTCGTTGCAGGTCCACTTTTTTACCAATTCAATGTGACTGTTTTAGAATTCAATTTCTCTGATTCCGTAATGTTTACTCCTTTTTAGGGTTACATTTATGGGAGTTGGCCTCAATCGTTTTTTTTTTTTTGAATTCCACTAACATAGATCTCTTTGTTACCTCAATACTTGGTTGATTTAAAGAAAATTGCAATTCATTTTTTTCAATCTGGCATGTCCCTTTCAATTGCTGAGTTGTTTAACCAAAACAAAACAGAGACAAGTATGCATTACAACATGCGAAGACATGGATTCCGGGAAGATTCCATATGGCAATCTTCTAGCCGTTTACCTCCATTTGCTGTAAGAGCTAGTGATTCCAGGATTGGTGTTTTCCCTATTGGACTTGGCTTTCTCCGTCAATTCAAGCACCCCACTATTTTTCTCAAGATCTCCTGTGATGGTGACTACTTACTTCCCCTTGTTGTTGGTATGTACGTCACAATTCCTTGTGCACATTGCTCCTCCTTATATCTGCTGCTAGCTTACTTTCATCACTTACACTTGCAGGGGATGCTGCTGTTCAGAAACTGTTAGACCTACCACTGGAAGGCGAGACTGAGGTATCTCATGCCACCACGCTGCTTTCATGTTTATTGATGTTTTCAATTACACCCCTTATTCTTGTTTTGTTCCTCCTATGTTGTAGGAATCCCCTGATCAGTTCCAGTTTGTGTCTGCTGTCGTCGACAAACTTGGATATCAAGTACAGTCTCATTTCCAATATTCCCGTTAATTATCTCTCCTAACCCGAATTAGAGTATCATTTATAGCTTAGTTAACACGTTGTACTGTATTATTTTATTTAACAGGTTAAAATGGTGAAGCTTACAAGTAGAGTTGTAAATACGTACTATGCAGGTCTATGTCTTGGCAAGGTAATTTAAAGACTGGAAACATCCTCTTAGTTAGGAAACATTTTTCAAAACTCAATTATGTCTTTAGGTTAACCATCTGTCCTGCAGCCAGGAGACAATGATCTTATATGCATTGATTCACGGCCATCAGATGCCATCAACGTTGCAAGAGCATGCCAGGTAAGGTTACACGCTTTCATCAATTTATTCCCTCTAAAACGGTTAAATTCACCATCTTTCTGCTTCTCTTTTTCTCAAATAGATGAAACTTTTGTCCTGTTCCTCTTGACACTTGAATACTGCAGTAACTTGTTTTTATTTGTCATATCATAGGCGCCAATATATGTGAACAAAGCAATAGTCCTGGAAGATGCTATCAGGATTGGTTATGGAGGCAGACCGCAGAGCACAAAGCCTATCTTCAATATTATCCTTGACAGGTTTTTAGTTTGTTAATAGATCTCCTGGGTTAGTCACTCTGTCACAGTTGCTAACCACATGCTTGGTGTTCTTGTTCAGCGCTCCAGAGGGACCAGATCCTTTATCTGAAGAGCTTAAACTAGTGAGGAATATGGATTTGGCCTCAAAAGAGGAAAGGTACATCGATGCAGGTATACATACAAACTGTTCTGGATGGCACCTATATTCAGTGTGCTTTGTGGACTTGTTGATTTTATATTTTCTCTTCTTTGGGATCACATTTTGCAGCGATGTGGAGAGACAGACTAAAGAAGCTTAGGAACTCGAGGTGAGTATATGATCGTTGTTGAATTGAGAGGCATTGATGAAGCGAAACTGATAATTGAGTTGTTTTGGTTGCAGCTCGGTTGTATATAAGGGTGTAGCAACTCCTGAGAGCTACGAGTAGAGAAAAGAATAGGAGCAGGGAAAGGAAATGGATGTAGATAAGAATGCAGATGGGATGAAAAGGGTATGGAGAGAAATATAAGATGCGCATAGATTGATGGTATCTCATGGACTGTCACTGAGAGGAATTGCATAGATTGATGGCATCGTATGTATTAGAAAAAGTAAATGAAAGATGCTAAAAGCCGAGGGAATGTGTAAAATGTAAATGGAAGAAGACTAAATGAATGCATTATTTTCAGTGTATGTATGTATGTCTCTCAACTTTGAAAGAAATGGCAATAAGATGATTTAGGAGAAACTTAACGTCTTATCCCAATCGGTTAAAACTTAAAACTTTAGCTCGATTAAGGATTCAAACAGTGAGGGCAGAAGCAAACAAAACGAAAGAGGGGCGGTTACACAAGGAATGGTTGTGCTTATTAATGTCTCTGTTATTTATTACCTGTGGAAGGAAGACAAAGCAGTAAGTGGTAAGAAGTGTGAA
Organism: Cardamine occulta; assembly: GCA_028015245.1. Lineage (NCBI taxonomy): Eukaryota > Viridiplantae > Streptophyta > Magnoliopsida > Brassicales > Brassicaceae > Cardamine > Cardamine occulta. The sequence goes on along the minus strand of CM051391.1, from coordinate 1,088,660 downwards.
TGATTCCCCTGAAACTATCATTACTCAAAGGGCTTTATAACTTCCTGCCAACATACCTTTTCACTTGGTTTCGGGTCAAGTAAACAAAAAAAAAAAAAGGATTAATATAAATGAGGTGGCCCAGGTTTGGTGCATTGAAAGTAGCAGGGTTAATAAATGCTCACAGAATTGCAGTTGCACATTCACTCCCTTGGTCTTTCCTTCTTCTTCTTCTTTATCCCCTACAGACATTGTCACTTCCATTCACAATATAGATATTCTCTATGTCCGAGAGAGTACCTCTGATATTGGCCTGGTTCACTCAGATCTTTCTTTGACTAACTCATCTGATTGAGCCGTGTCAATATCTCAGTCCTCTCTCGTAGCTTCTCTCACACTTTGGAGTTGTTCCGGTAGTTGACACCATTTGTTTTGTTTTGAACATATGAGCTGTGTGTTGATCTCCACAGTGAACACTCAAATATGAGATAATATTGTCTGTTGTACTGTATCAATGAATGCCTGTGCCAAGGTCAGATCGACCTGAATTCAAGGTAAATCTTGTAGATATGTAACATCGTGTGGCATCGCAACATGTTGTCAGCATGCAGGGGCCTATATTCATTTGTTTTTCTGTGTAAGAATAATATATAAAACTCAGAGCTCCTCTCCAATATACATCTTTCTGCGCATCTACCAACAACGTGATCGGATGCTCCTCTTCATCTTATTATTTAAGAATTGATTTTCAACTACATTTATGTGCAATAGAATCAACACAACGTACTTGTATATATATAGAAATAGTTTGTGGGGGGGAAACAGATGATGAGGCCCTCTCCAAGGTAGGAGAAGAAGGGTCATTAGTGATTTTACATGGAAGAAGAGATAAATAGAAGAAGAATATGTGTGAAAGATGGTGGTGAGTGGGTGAATCATCAATCTTGTGTAGGAAGCCCATGGTGGGTCCAGGCAGCGTAGCCACCGGTGATATCTTTGACTCCCGTGAAACCCTGCATTATTTTTGGGATCCCAAATTTGTATCACCAACAAACTAAACCCAGAAAGATTCAAACTTTCTCGGCAGCTTACTGCATTCAGAAGATCAGTGGTGGCTTTGGAAGATCGTCCCCCGCTCTGGCACCCAACAATGATCTCGTCGGATTGTCCGAAATGGGAGGAGACTTGTTCCAGGAAGTCAGTGTTCTTTGACATCCCTGCTGCTTCACAGTCAATCACAACCAAAACAAATTTACCAAATTAACAAAATAAAATGAAAACCTGATGCTCCTCGCAACATGTATGGAACGTTGATCGCACCACAGGCATGTCCCTGCCTGAATTCTTCTGAAGTCCTACATCATTTATCATTACGAGACTTAAAAAAGACTGCTATGTTGATGATGTTTGAAATTTCAAGAGAGAAGCTGGCGTACCTGACATCCAAATAGCGGTGGCCGGCTAGAAGAAGCTCGTGGGCGACTGTGACCGACACCGATGATAGGACTCTCCCCTCCGCCATTATTATTATTTGTGGATTTCTCATTATTGCGTTGGGATCATATATCATCTTGTTGGGAAAGTGGGCCATATTTTTACAAAATATATAATGGGCCTTAAGGTGCCCAATAAAACCATGACAACCAAAATGTATTCTCAAATGACTACTTGAGCGACATCGTTTAAGCTCCGTCACACCAAAGTATCGGTGTTAACCTCAACTATTGCCTTTTAAAAAGCTCAAGGTTATGCGTGGAAATAATTAAATAGTTGAGGGTTCTGAATGCAATTTTCCCTTGGATCCAGTATTCGGAATCTCGATTCCTTGCGATCTCACTCTCCAGCCTCTTCTCTGATCCCTCATCTCAAGGTAAGCTTCTTCTCTGGCATAACCACCGGAGATTACATATCGCTCCTTATTTTCCTTTATCTTTTGATTGTTGATTCAATTCAAATATCGATTTCTCCAATAGCCTCTTGAGTGGGCTCATCCCACTCTTTTTTAGAGACGATGTCCGAAGACAAGGAACCTGATGTGGTTGCAGAAGAGGCGCAAGAAGAAAAGGAAGTGTCTGATATTAATGATGCGACTAACCAGAACCTCACAGAAAACCACGATCAAATGATTGCTCAACTGAGATCAGAGAATGAATCTCTCAGATCCCAGTTTAATGGGTTAAAGGATGAACTAGAGTCTCACCACAAAACTGAGCAAGTGGAAGCTGACCCAGATCTTCTGAAACAACTTCACGATCAGGTCGCATCATTGAGTAGAGAAATTCATGTAGAAAAACAAACTCGAGTCGCAGCTGAGCAAGCTCTAGAGCATCTTAGGGAAGCATACTCCGAGGCTGATGCTAAAGCTCAAGAATACTCCACTAAGTATTCCCAAGGTCAGCCCCATATTTTCTATTGGGTTCTCTCATCTTCTTTATTTTCTCAACTTGTGCTATTCATTTTTGGTGTAGTTCAACAGAAACTGGACCAGGAAATAAAAGAGCGCCAAGACAAATATGCCGACCTGGACGCCAAATTCACCAGGCTTCACAAAAGGGCTAAACAGCGCATTCAAGAAATCCAAAAGGTTTAATGCTTTCTGCTAAACCACTTTGAGTTTCCAATGCTACCTTTACCTTTCTATTTCGAAATTTCTATGCTGTTTTTTAGACAGATATATATGCAGTCTAAATCTCAATGGTATTATATTGCTATCTTCAGGAAAAAGATGATCTTGACACCCGTTTCCGGGAAGTGAGTGAAACAGCTGAACGAGCATCTTCTCAGCACTCGTCCATGCAACAAGAACTCGAGCGCACTAGGCAACAGGCTAATGAAGCACTGAAAGCAATGGATGCGGAGAGGCAACAACTAAGGACTGCCAATAACAAGTAAATTACACAAATATACTTTTTATAGACAGCCTTCTGGTTTTGCTTTTGATTCGGAATTCTATGTAACCAATCTCATCTTTCCCACACTTCTCTGGCCATCTCTCTCACAATTTAAGTACTTGAGTTTTCTCTTACTTTCCCATACACAGGCTCAGGGATACTATCGAGGAACTACGCGGCTCATTGCAGCCTAAAGAAAATAAAATAGAGACGTTGCAACAGTCACTTCTTGATAAGGATCAGGTCTGATCTGTTTCATTTTCTGTAATACTAGTCTGCAATTAATAGAATAGCAGAGAGGTATAGAGAGAGACAAAAGAGACACAGAGATAGAAATGGATGGCTGTGTATACTCTGCTTCATATGCTTACTTGCTTTTATCCTAGATTCTGGAGGACCTGAAAAAGCAATTACAAGCTATGGAAGAGAGAAAGCAAACTGCAGTTACTGAGTTGTCAGCCAAACATCAAAAGGTAGTCAGCATCAGCTTAATTTTCTTGCTTCTTATATGCTATGAGCCACCATTGTCTTTTGATTGTGTCCGGTGATGATATCCAAGGTTTTCTCTTTTCTCCACCTTTGACAGAACTTAGAGAGTTTGGAAACACAAATCATAGATGCTCTATCTGAGAGGGACAAAGCAGCAGAAACCATTTCGTCGCTGCAAGTTAGTCATGTTACTAAATTCCTTAGTTCTATTATTTGATGCTGTGCTTTGGTTTTCAATTAAACAATAGAGAATAATTTGAAATTATTGATGAATTCGTCACACCAAGTATTTCCATTTTACGCCTCCTTTAGGTACTACTTGCAGAGAAGGAATCTAAAATTGCAGTGGTGGAGGCAGCTGCAACTGGCGAAGCAGCAAGGCTAAAGGCTGCTGCAGAAACTCTGAAAGGAGAGCTTGCACACCTTAAAGCGGAGAATGTAAGTGGATTGTTTAAAAGATGGATTCCTATGACTCTCTGATGCCATATCTTTTTCCTGTCATTTGTCCTTCGATATTGTTTCCCATTCCTCTATTCTATGAACATGTTTTGCGTACTAGTCTATAAATGAGTTCCATCGTCAATTTAGCAGATTAATTAGTCATGATTTAACCAGAGAATGAATATGGGAGTACTTATAAATAACTGTAAACATGATTTAAGGTGCCAGTCTTTAGCCATCAGACAGCTGTTTCAATTTCTTGGCCATATAAATTCCTCTATTTTCTTCTGTCACAATCTTAGAAGCCAATAATTTTTTTGTTCCTCCAGGAAAAGGAAAAGGAGACTTGGGAAGCTTCATGCGATGCCCTTAAATCTAAACTGGAAATAGCTGAAAGCAACTACTTACATGCCGAATTTGAAGTGGGCAAAATGAGAAGTAATATGGAGTTCATGAAACTTTGTAACCTTAAGTGTAGTTATGTTTTACTTTTGTCGATGAAAATATATACCTTTCATTCATATAAATGGTCAGGTCAGCTGGGATCTGAAATGTCCATGCAGACCCAGATGCTAAGCACAAAAGATGTTGAACTCAAAGGTGCAAGAGAAGAGGTACAGAGTTGTTTTTGCTTTTTTGAGAGATATTATAACTTGGTTGGGAAAGAACGGATTTATCAGTCATCCATTCTTAATTGTATAACTTGAATTATCATGGATTCAAAGAGCCATTTTGTGCTTTAAGGAATGTTCTGCTGAAGCTTGTCTTCACTTTAACCGTATTAAATTTCTTGTAACTGTTCACAGATCAACCGTCTCCAAAGTGAATTCTCTTCTTACAAGATCCGTGCTCACGCGCTTCTGCAAAAGAAGGACATGGAGCTGGCTGCAGCTAAAGACTCTGAACAGATCAAATCTCTTGAGGAAGCTCTAAAGGTACGTTACCTATAATTTAAAGATGAATCTAATTTAGATGTTTATCAACGTGCTTATCAGCTAATTATCTTTTTGGGTGATGTTAGGAAGCTGAAAAAGAAGTATATTTGGTATCTGCAGAGAGGGATAGGGCCCAGCAAGATCTTCAGGGTGCTTTGGCTAGCCTTGAGAAAGAACTCGAGGAAAGGTATATATATATATTCAGACTGAAAACTTTTTTCAGGTTTGAGTCCTGAGGTTGGCTGCTAATTCTCCTCAATTTGCCCGAGGAAAAAAACTGAGAAATGGTGTTCTCAAGGGACTGCTTTGTGGAGTTCTTCAGACGTATATAGGTCATCTGAGTTATTTTTTTTAATCTAATATCCATTTCAGAGCTGGAGCACTTAAAGATGCCAGCGAGCAGATCAAAAGTCTTGAATTGAAGCTTGATTCCACTGTTGCTCGCAACCAGGCGGAGAAACAGGCATGGGAAGAAGACCTTCGGGTTTTAGAAGAAACATGGCAACGTAATTGATTGAAATCAAAATTCGATTTTTGGTCATTAGTTCTTGGAAATCAAAATTGTTTTTTAAAAGGTTACAGTAATCTACAGGAAGATGTGAAGCTTTAACCACTCAAAATGAAGCCTCTTCTGCAGAAGATCTAGAAAAAGAACTAGAAGATACTAAACTGCGGAATAAACGACTGAAGGTAAATCTTTTTTTTTATCCTGCTAATTTGTGCTCTAGTTTAATAAGAAAGATTGGCGATACTTTGTTTTTAACTGGCATACCTGCAGGAGGAGCATGAATCAGTACGTGAGCTTGCAGATAGACTCATTGAGGAGAAGGATCGAGAGATATCTAGACTTGTGGATATGAATAAAAATCTTCGAAAATCTATGGAATCAAAGCCAGTAGTACGTAGTAGATGATGCTCTTTTTTTTTGTGTTCTTTATCTTACCTCTCTTTTTTTTCTTAATCGGCATTAACTAGTAACTTTTCATTCAATTTGCACTTTAATATTTCCCTCTTCATGTGACATTAAGTAGAATAATTCTTCATCTCAGGCTCACCACTATGGAAACAATAACACAGGTACGATATTTTTTTCTGATACCATATATTTTATAGAGGGCCTCCCCGTATGAATGATTCAGAGGGTTGCCAGTCATCAACTAACCTATATTTTCTTCAAACGGAGTTTCAGAGTCACAGCAGCAGGATGTATCTAACTTGGGCACTTCTGCAGCAGAACACCAGATTCTGGTAGGAGTTTGTAATGTTAGCTGTCTACTTGTTTTGAGCAAGGAGTGATCTTTAATCCTAGAACATAATTTCATTAAAATGTAATGATATGGGACAGTGAGTGAGAGATAATCATCACACATGATATACAAATTTCAGATATTGGCAAGGCAACAAGCTCAGAGAGAAGAAGAGTTAGCACAGACACAGCGGCATATTTTAGCTCTACAGGTATTACTAGAATTGGTAGAATTGATTATAATCTGTTTCACTTATTAACTGTTTATTCTGAATCAGGAGGAAATCGAGGATCTTGAGCGCGAAAACCGTCTTCACAGTCAACAGGTATGTGATTACACGAGAGTTTGGTGGCTTTGACAGTTTCTTATGGTCTTGTTTCAAAATTTGGGGGTTATACTGACTACAGGAAGCCATGCTAAAGACGGAGCTGAGGGAGATGGAAAGAAAACAGAAGAGAGAAGGTGTAGATATGACATACCTAAAGAATGTGATTTTAAAACTGCTAGAAACAGGTAAAACTCTGGAGATTGACGGTGGATCTATAAAGTGAATGTTGTAGGGTAAAATAACCTGTGGTGGTTTCAGGTGAAGTGGAGGCTTTACTACCTGTAGTGGGAATGTTGCTTCAGTTCAGTCCAGAGGAGGTTAGATCTTAGGCTTGGACCGTCCTGAGTCTTAATGTAGTTGTAATAAACCTAACCAAGCATGTGTGATGGAAATGACAGATCCAGAAGTGTCAACAAGCCTACCATAGCTCAACAACAGCAGCAACAACAACAGAGGCGACTTCAGGTCCGGCAAGTGAAGGATCAAGTCTATCCCTCTTCTCAAGATTCTCGTTTTCCTAGTTGGGTGGACACTGGACAATGGAGCCGAGAGCTACCACATTCTTTTGGGCCACGATACATACATATGACTTGTGTTTAAGTCGTTCGTTTTTATTAGTCAAGAATCAAAAAACTTTAGTCCAGATGTTTATTGTAAAGAAGAATTGAGTTGGGCCATTAATTTTTGAATTTCTCTGTGCAATGCAGAAAAAAATTGTGATGATCGATTAATGATGTATAAAAAAAAATGCAAATGGATATAACGTGAGAAAAGATATAACGTCGACTTGTTGATGGTCAACCGAGTTGTACGGAATCAATTAGAACGGGTCTTACTCTCCTTTGCCTAGTTAGAGATCTCACACACACTGAATGTCATTTTTAATCTCCAGAAGAAGGTGACTGATTCTTCCTCTTGCAGAAACCAATGGAGGGTTGGCACAAGTTACACTCTGGCTTGCGATTATGGGAATTCCCTGATCAGTACGTGATCGAGCCAACCGATGGTTCAGGCTCTTTATGTCTGGACATTAGTCGTCTCGACGGCTCCATGAAGCTCATAGGTCTGTTGCCACTTGTTTTGCCCTCTCCTCTCTCTCATTCTTTCATTCATATATGTACAGATGGATCCTGTTTCCTTTCTCAGATCAAGTCGCAGAATGCAACTCTTTGCGTGTCCCTAAAATCCGTTCCATTTACGGTGTGGTTGGGATGCTGAAGCTCCTGGCAGGTTTGTCTACATGATATTCTGATCAATGTCTTCATCTTCATCTGCTATATTTTTGGTTTTCCATATGGATTTCAGGATCATACTTGCTAGTTGTGACCGAGAGCGAATCTGTTGGCTCGTTTATGGGCCATCCTATTTTCAAAATTAATTCCCTCAAGGTTCTTCCTTGTGATCAGAACTCGCCAGACGAACAGGTAATTTATTTCCCTCCTGTATGTACATATCTGTGAACAATGGAGCTCAGCTCTCAAATTCCTTGTACAGAAAAAGATGGAGAATGACTTCTCTAGGCTGCTAAGTGTCGCAGAGAGGACAACTGGTCTCTACTTCTCATATGAAGTTAACCTGACACTCAGGTAAAAATAAAATCACTTATTTTCTGCTTTCTGGAAACAAAAACACTTGAGGTTTTGCTAATCATCTGTGTCTGTGTTTCAGTGCACAGCGTTTGCATGATTTGGGTGATGAGTCTAAGTCGCTTCCTCTGTGGAGACAGGTGTCCTTACGCCCTTTTTTATGCAATTAAAAAAAAAAATACTTGTTCATATTCTATCCTTTTTTTTGGATTCTTCATGGCAGGCTGAGCCTAGATTTCTTTGGAACAATTATATGTTAGAAGTTCTTATCGATAATAAGGTTAGTAAACTCTTTAAGTTCACTCCTCTGTTTTCTCTACTTGCAAAATCACCTTTGGTTGTTTCAATTTTGTAGCTTGATCAGTTCTTGCTTCCAGTAATTCAAGGGAATATCCTTTTTCTATCAGTCATTTCACTGCATGGTTTCCATTTTTGTTACTTCTTAGACGATATTCCTTAACCTCGAATCACGTTTCCATAGTTTTCAAACAGCCATTGGAAGAGATATCGTTGACATTACTCTGATTGCTAGGAGGTGCACTAGAAGAAATGGTAATGCATATTTCTCCATACATGGTGACACTTTCTTGTTTGGGATTCATATGATAATATATTATGCCTTGTGAACATTTGGAAGGTACACGCATGTGGCGAAGAGGAGCTGACCCTGATGGTTATGTTGCTAATTTTGTGGAGACTGAGCAAATTGTACGCATGAACGGATACACATCATCATTTGTTCAGGTGATATTGTTGTTACATATTTGCAGACTCTTCAAATCTTTGGTCATTTATAGATATCCATTCATTCGCAGACATACTTATGGTTTTCTTCTTCTTTATCATTTTGTTATACATTTTGCAGGTTAGAGGATCCATGCCTTTTATGTGGGAGCAAATTGTAGATCTGACCTACAAGCCCAAGTTTGAGATTTTCCAACCTGAAGAAGCTGTGAGTATGATTTTTTAATTAACCATTTGCCCTTATATACTATTTTAGTAACCTCCAATTACAGGCCAGGATAGCTGAGCGTCACTTTTTGGACTTGAGGAAAAAATATGGATCAGTTTTGGCTGTTGATCTTGTCAATAAGGTGCATATCCTTTTGAACAATATTGGATATCTCCAGTTTGCTGTTCTTGACCATCAATTTTAAATACAAGTGTAATGCAGAGAGAGGTAGTTCAATTTCTTATTCCTTAAAAAAGTTTATTCTGTAATCAGCATGGAGGCGAGGGGCGCTTAAGCGAGAAGTTTGCAGGTGCTATGCAGCATATCACTGGTGATGATGCAAGGTAGCTATGCCTTCCTCTAACATCCTTGCTACTAAAGGATATTATTATTATCAACTGACCTGACTCCCTCTCTAGATACCTGCACTTTGATTTCCATCGCATCTGTGGCCATATTCACTTTGAGCGCTTATCAATTCTGTATGAGCAAATGGAGGATTTCCTCGAGAAAAACGGGTATTAATTTCATTGTACATCTCCTGGCATCTAATCTTGATTTTCTAATACTATGTTCTATTACACAGGTACTTTTTGTTGAATGAAAAGGGTGAGAAAATGAAGGAGCAGCTTGGTATTGTGCGAACAAACTGCATAGATTGCTTAGACCGTACAAATGTGACCCAGGCTAGTATACAATTCTTAGATATCCCTTGTCTCTTTCCTCTTTGCTCATCCTCCTGCCAAATTTCAGAGCATGATAGGTCGAAAGATACTGGAACTTCAACTCAAAAGGATTGGTGTTTTTGGCGCCGAAGAAGCTATAAGCTCACATCTTAATTTTGACGAATGCTATAAGATATGTCAGTAGTTTATTTTCCTTTCTACAGGAGACGTGGTTTTGCACTAGTTAATGAATTTTTTTCCAAACTCGTATCATATCTGATGCTTATCTTGCCTTCAGTGTGGGCTAATCACGGTGATGACATTAGCATTCAGTACTCCGGCACTCCTGCACTAAAAGGAGATTTCGTCAGGTACGTTCTTGGACTCAAGTAGGTATATTCCCATGAGACTGTGTGTTTCCACTATGCCTTTCTCTAACTAGTATAATACTAGGTATGGTCAAAGGACTGTCGTAGGGGTCCTTAAAGATGGCTGGAATGCCCTTGCACGCTACTACCTGAACAATTTTGCTGATGGAACTAAGCAGGTTGGTGGCTCTAACTACAAGTGTTTGCAAATACTTGCTAACTCAACCTCTACTCACTCTTCATAATCTTTTTGGTCCCATACAAAGGATGCGATTGATCTTGTGCAAGGACACTATATAGTTGCTGTGAGACGAGACATGGCTCCTGTGTCTCGAAAGGGAGGTCTTGAGGCTGTAGCCGTAAGCATCATCATTTAATATATTTCAACTATACACGGCCAGTTCCTTGGGATATTATGGTCTAATATCAAAATACGTTTACATTTCTCAGAACTTTCCAGTGGCATTGATGGTGATTCTGATCAGTTTATGGTTTGCAACAATGTCTATAAAACAAGGTAAGTTTGATGATCCCTGGAGTTATTGTAGGAATAATAATAATAATAATAATAATAATCATAAGACCTTTGAAGGCTGACAAAGATGGTGTGTGTTTTGGTGCAGTTGGGCGTGGGTATAGGCACTTGTTTTTCTCACTGGTGTGGGCGGGCATCAGTGTGGCTGTCACGGCACTGGTGAGGGCCAATGGCCGGATCTTCTGCAACCGGCCTCGTCTGCACAAGCCCAGATCTTGAAGCCATAGCTATTACCTTTGAACTTTGTGCAAATGGAGCCAGCCCCATTGTTACCTTTCGTTTCACTTTCATTCTTCACTAGCTATCACTAATTGATTTCAGTTTATTATTAATGCAAATGGGGTTTTCGTTATGCAAAATCAAATCGGATATATAAATAAACATGTCACCAAAATAGTTACGGGCCACAATAGGTTTATCTATGGTAAATGGCCTAAGTTTAATGGGCGGATTATAAAAGAAGAAATTTATAAGTTATCCCTTTTTTATCAGCTCCCTACATCTTTCGCTCGAATCATTTTCAAGCTACAATATTTCTTATCATTTTTCTTTCACACCCATTTCAAACTACATATTTATTCGGAAAATGTCCCTAGTTTTCTTTTAAATATATATTCGAAAGAGAGAAGAAAACAGTAACTGGATCAAAAGACAGAAAACTGAACCAGACATGTCTTACATTCCTATTATTCCACTGATGAATATTTTGGGTTTAACCTAACAAAATTAGTCCAAAGGATTATATATAATGATACATAGTGAAGGACAGAGTCATTGCCTAGACCTGGATTCAACCCTTCGAGCCTCTTCACGTGTAGTTGGAAACAACTCCACATACCTTGACCCAATCGACATTTTGTCCTTAGCCATTGCCCTCCTTGCCTCCTCCACAGTCTCAAACTCCACAAATGCCTCTCCCGTGGCTTTCCCATCAGGTCGACACACAACCTGTAGCCGGCCTTCAATAACCTTGTACCCACAGAAAAACTCAATGATCTGAGGCTTGTTCACAGAGTAAGGGAGGCCTCGCATCTTCAAAACCTCTGTGTACTCGAGCTTCTCTTTCTCACTAAACCTCTTTGGTCTGGATGGCCCGGTAGGAGGTGGGCTAACACGGACCTCGTACTCATAGGCTCCCTCCTCAGCAGCCACGGCATTGTAGTAATCCTGCTTATAGGACCGGAAAACTTCCACGTATCTCCTGCCCATATTATGTCTGTCCCGCTGAAGTGCAACCTCCACTTGCGTAGGTCCGGCAAAGACCACAAAGGCCTCCCCCGAGAATTTACCGTATTTGCTGAGGAGCAGGACATCGACAATGTCGAAGCCGGCAAAGAACTTGAAGATGTCAATGTCAGCGCAGCTGAAGGGAAGACCCCTGAGGCGAACGACAGGGAATGTGCCGCCATATCCATAAGATGCACCGCTGCCAACTGCCAAGTAAGGATTTGATTGCATCATTCTTTGTCTCTTTGATCCCACCCCGCTCCCCAACATGGCCCTTCGATTATCAAACAAGAAACCCGGAAAGATCCCCCAACTCAACCAGTTAATATAACCACACCCAACCAATTTGCCCTTATACTATTTTAGTAACCTCCAATTACAGGCCAGGATAGCTGAGAGTCACTTTTTGGACTTAAGGAAAAAATATGGATCTGTTTTGGCGGTTGATCTTGTCAATAAGGTGCATATCTTTTGGATATCTCCAGTTTGCCCATCAATTGTAATGCAGAGACTAGTAGTTCAATTTCTTATTCCTTAAAAAAGATTTATTCTGTAATCAGCATGGAGGCGAGGGGCGCTTAAGCGAGAAGTTTGCAGGTGCTATGCAGCACATCACTGGTGATGATGCAAGGTAGCTATGCGTTCCTCTAACATCCTTACTTGCTACTAAAGAATCATTCATCTTGATGCTATTACTATTTGCTAAATTTAAATTATCAACTGACCTGACTCACTCTCTAGATACCTGCACTTTGATTTCCATCGCATCTGTGGCCATATTCACTTTGAGCGCTTATCAATTCTGTAAGAGCAGATGGAGGATTTCCTTGAGAAAAACGGGTATTAATTTCACTCTACATCTCATGGCATCTAATCTTGATTTACTAATACTATGTTGAAGAATTACACAGGTACTTTATGTTGAATGAAAAAGGCGAGAAAATGAAGGAGCAGCTTGGTATTGTGCGCACAAACTGCATAGATTGCTTAGACCGTACAAATGTGACCCAGGCTAGTATACAATTCTTAGATACCCCTTGTCTCTTTCCTCTTTGCTCATCCTCCTGCCAAATTTCAGAGCATGATAGGTCGAAAGATACTGGAACTTCAACTCAAAAGGATTGGTGTTTTTAGCGCCGAAGAAGCCATAAGCTCACATCTTAATTTTGACGAATGCTATAAGATATGTCAGTATTTGTTTTCCTTTCTACAAGAGATGTGGTTTTGCACTAGTTTATGTATCATATCTGATGATTGTCTTGCCTTCAGTGTAGGCTAATCACGGTGATGACATTAGCATTCAGTACTCTGGCACTCCTGCACTAAAAGGAGATTTCGTCAGGTACGTTCTTGGACCCATGAGACAGTGTTTCCACTATGCCTTTCTTTAACTTGTATAATTCTAGGTATGGTCAAAGGACTGTCCAAGGGGTCCTTAAAGATGGCTGGAATGCCCTTGCACGCTACTACCTGAACAATCTTTGCCCCCTTATAATCTTCTTGGTCCCATACAAAGGATGCGATTGATCTTGTGCAAGGACACTATATAGTTGCTGTGAGACGAGACATGGCTCCTGTGTCTCGAAAGGAGGTCTTGAGGCTGTCGACGTAAGCATCATCATCTAATATATTTCAAATATATACGGCCAGTTCCTTGGGGATATTATGGTCTAATATAAAAATACCTTTACATTTCTCAGAACTTTCCAGTGGCATTGACGGGGATTCTCATCAGTTTATGGTTGGCAACAATGTCTGTAAAACAAGGTAAGCTTGATGATCCCTGGAGTTATTGTAGGAATAATAATAATAATCATAAGGCCTTTGAAGGCTGACAAAGATGGTGTGTGTTTGGGTGCAGTTGGCCGTGGTTATAGGCACTTGTTTTTCTCACTGGTGTGGGCGGGCATCAGTGTGGCTGTCACGGCACTGGTGAGGGCCAATGGTCGGATCTTCTGCAACCGGCCTCGTCTGCACAAGCCCAGATCTTGAAGCCATAGCTTTTTTACCTCTGAACTTTGTGCAAATGGAGCCCCATTGTTTCCTTTCGTTACACTTTCATTCTTCAACAGCTATCACTAATTGATTTCAGTTTATTATTAATGCAAATGGGGTTTTCGTTACGCAAAATCAAATCGGATGTATAAATAAACATGTCACCGAAATAGTTACGGGACACAATAGGTTTATTTATGGTAAAGGGCTTAAGTTTAATATACGGATTATATAAGAAGAAATTTATATCTTTTATATCAGCTCCCTACATCTTTCGCTCGAATCATTTTCAAGCTACATATTTCTTATCTTTTTTCTTTCAAACCACATATTTATTCGGAAAATGTCACTAGTTTTCTTTTTAATATATATTCGAAAGAGAGAAGAAAACAATAGCTGGATCAAAAGACAGAAACTGAACCAGACATGTCTTACATTCCTATTATTCCACTGATGAAATATTTTGGGTTTAACCTAACCAAATTAGTCCAAAGGATTATATAAATATATATATATATATATAATGATACATAGTGAAGGACAAAGTCATTGCCTAGACCTGGACTCAACCCTTCGAGCCTCTTCACGTGTAGTTGGAAACAACTCCACATACCTTGACCCAATCGACATTTTGTCCTTAGCCATTGCCCTCCTTGCCTCCTCCACAGTCTCAAACTCCACAAATGCCTCTCCCGTGGCTTTCCCATCAGGTCGGCACACAACCTGTACCCGGCCTTCAATAACCTTGTACCCACAGAAAAACTCAATGATTTGAGGCTTGTTCACAGAGTAAGGGAGGCCTCGCATCTTCAAAACCTCAGTGTACTCAAGCTTCTCTTTCTCACAAAACCTCTTTGCTCTGGATGGCACAGCAGGAGGTGGGCTAACACGGACCTCGTACTCATACGCTCCCTCCTCAGCAGCCACGGCATTGTAGTAATCCTGCTTATAGGACCGGAAAACTTCGACGTATCTCCTGCCCATATTCTGTCTGTCTCTCTGAAGTGCAATCTCCACTTGCATAGGTCCGGCAAAGACCACAAAGGCCTCCCCCGAGAATTTACCGTATTTGCTGAGAAGCAGGACATCGACAATGTCGAGGCCGGCAAAGAACTTGAAGATGTCAATGTCAGCGCAGTTGAAGGGAAGACCCCTGAGGCGAACGACAGGGAATGTGCCGCCATATCCATAAGATGCACCGCTGCCAACTGCCAAGTAGGGATTTGATTGCATCATTCTTTGTCTCTTTGATCCCACCCCGCTCCCCAACATGGCCCTTCAATTATCAAACAAGAAACCCGGAAAGATCCCCCAACTCAACCAGTTAATATAACCACACCCAACCCACTCTCTTATCTCTCTATGCCTTGATAAGACTGACCCATTCTAAACGATAACCAAGGGAACAAAACTAATACAGAAGAAAACAACTAGCACATTGACAAAGACTCCATTCCAGATCCTCTTCCTATACATTCGCCCTCTAAAATTCGATTTAACAGGAAAATTAATCGAATATAGTAAATGTAAGAATACTTACCCTCTACCTCTAGATCCGTACATGACCTGCTCTAAGCCAAGGTCTTCTTCTCGCGACCTCGACGGTTCTGGTTCGTCGTTGATACAGAAAGAAAGAAAATTCAAGTCTTTGGCATTACAGCAGAAAGGGAAAATAGCCCTAAAACCTCTTTAATCTCGATTAAGGATGGGCCCAAGATTCTATTAAGGCCCATATATAATCAAAACATGATTCATTTCATAGGAAACGGAACGACACACACTTTTGACTTAATTAAAGCGGATGGCAGGAAGAGCGTAACAGAACGCGGGAGCGTGCGTGAAATTGGAACAAAATCGTGTCCAGCGGATAAAGACGTTGGCGGTTTTTATATATCATCTTCGTCTTAAATTTCGACCTCCAAAACCCTAATTTTGGCGGTCTTCTCCTCTTATCTCCGCAGGCTCTTTCAAGGTAACTCTGAGCTTACTCCATTGTTTACTAGAAGAATTTATCGATGTCGGCTTCTCTGTCGCTCTGTTTGGTTAAGTCTGGTTTTTTATTTTTACTCGTCAAAGATAAACTGATGAATTATATCGATTGAATAAGATAGGGTGCTTTTTGGTTTGTAGGTTATTAGAGAGGTTGGGTGAGCTTTGTTAAGCGTAATTATTAATGGACGCCGGTGATGCTAATGGATTTGCACATTCTTCCACCAAAGTTGATAACCATCTTAACAATCTTTTAGCTTCGCATTTGAGCAACCCAGATCTGACACCTCAGGAGATTGCAGAGGCCTCAAGATCCACTGCTGCGGCTGCTGCTATTGCTGCAAAGGCGGCCAGAGCTAATGCAGATGAGAAAGCTGCTGTTGCAGCAAAAGCTGTTGCTGCGGCTAAGAGCGCTCTTGATTTGATTGCCTCCTTTCCCAACCAGGCGGTGTTCCAAGACAATGTTCCTGCTCACTTGTTGTACTCAAAGGATGACGAATTACCCTCCAAGTTGCAACTAGGGGACGACCGTCAGGGCATCATTCCAAACTATACTTCCAGTCGTGAACATAAATTTGACCAGTGCTCAAGAGAGCATGTGGATTTCAGTGGCCTTGGCACTGAACTAGATTCGAATAGAATGGACGAATCAGCAGGTGGAGAAGTAGCAAAACAAGGGAGAAAGAGGGGGCGGCCAAAGTCTACCAAATGATGTGGCTTCTGCAATTGTGTTTTACTTTTAGTGTAATTTGCTGCTGAGAAAAGACCCAATAGAATGTGATTGTGAATGATATTGAAATGACAAATGATTCTAAGCGCTTATTATTGGTTCATCTTGCTACAAAGAGTAATAAGGCTCAACCAAACAAATGAGGAGAGTAATAAAATATAACAATAATGCTGCCGTGTTATGTGGAGGTAACAATGCTTCTCTTTTTTTTCTACTGACAAGACGAGTATATGTACTATGGAAGAAAGGTCAGGCCTTGGATGTCAGGATCTCATTAACGGCAGTCCAGGTCCCGGTAACGGCTATAATAAGACCGATGAGGAAAACAAGAACGTCTACCACCACTCTTGTGAAGCTCAATTCGTGTTTGAAAGCCTGCAGGTGAAAAAGCGATGGCAAGACAAATCCCAGCACCACGCAGACGCTGCTCCCCACCAGAGATAAGAAGTCTGCAAAATTAGGGACGAGCAGGGCCACGAGCGTAACGACCAGCACAGTGGCCCAGCGCACCCAGACTGAGTAGCGGGAGCTGCAGAGGCGGCGTTCCACAACCTCGTAGACAGGGTGCATCATGAGGGGAAATGTGAAGAAGAGGTTGATTGCTAGGCCCAGCTGCACCAGAGTGCTCACCACTCCTGTCCCCAGGTTTGTGGTGATGATGTCTCTCGTCTCCTCTCCGTAAGCCATGTAACCTAGCAGCCCGAACGCTCCGTACATGAGCGAGATTAAGCCCATAGCTAGCCCCAGCGCCCTACCAAACTTGTCTTTGTATTTGGCCTCTAGTTCCAGTGGCAGTACCTGTTGACCAATTTATTAGTTTGATGATGATAAGGTTTATTAGTTTAACACATTAGTGTTGTTACCATTCCGATCCCTTCGAAAGCGTAGACAGCGACTCCCAATCCGTAGAAGAAAACAGAGACGCCTCCGAAGACTCTCAACGGAGGTCTTCGTTTCAGGAAGATGAAAACATCCTGCACCATAACCACCATGGTGGCCGCTACATCCACGATATCGGCGAATATACTCAAAGGGGCGAGATGAGTCAGCGAAGGGATGGAGTTGAGACCCAGCTGAAATGGGAAACACCCCCAGAGGTAAATCGAGCTAGGATCGAGCCCTAGAATATGTTCGGTGCCACGGCTGAGTAGATTGGCCATTGTGGTAGCGACGAAGATTAGGTAACTGACGCAGAAGCCCGATTGCGAGAGGACAAGCATCACATCGACGACGAGACGGCCGGCTGGTCCACATACGGCTTCGCCGAGATCTCCGAAAGAAGTGATGCTGGAGAAGCCTGAGAAGGACTCGAGTTTCCGGCGGGTGTGGACGAGGAGCATCATACAGAAGAAGGTGAGGGATGATACGAAGAGGAGTGTGAGGAGGCCCAAAAGCCATCCGGTCTTCTTAAAGGTGTACGGAAGGCCGAGCACGCCGGCACCGACAATGGCGATGAAGACATTCGCGAAGGTTTTAGGCTGTGACGACAATGTTCGGGGCCCCAAAAGAGGAGTGTCTTCCCTGGGCAGCGATTTGGAGGACGATCCCGAAGCCAGCGATAGGGAGGACGATCCCGCTTCCTGATCGTACCTCATGCTGACGAGATCTCTGTGATCGATAAAATCTTCACGGGAATTGAAGAGGGTCACAGTATAGTTAATGGTTCGGGGGGCTATGGTCTGTGTGTTGTTGATATCTGTGTGGTCAAATGATAAATATTTATCTTTTCCACTTTAAAATCTTTATGATCCCCTCATTGGCTGTGGTTTGGGTTTATCAATTTAAGAAACCTTTTTTTTATCTCTGAAATTTTGCTATTGGATCAACCGCCACATGTTACTTAGATTAATCACATTCTTTTAGTCAATAAAATGATTTATGATGAGGTGTTGAATTAGAGTACTAAAAAAATCTTAATACATCAAGGATAGGAGAAAGGTGGGGAGGACAGGTGTGAAAAATTGTAGAAGTTTCATAAATCATTGAACAAGTGTGTCGACCAATTGAAGCTAAGCAACGTGCACGTTTCTTTCTGTGGCCAACTTGAACACGCCTCTCCAATTTGATTTTGGGCTCTCCTCTTTCTCTGGGGGCCCATACTTTTTTCCAATAAGAAAAGCCCACAAACAGAAACTTATCGTTTTTCTCTGTTTTATTTGGCAACACGAACATGAATGAAATACTAAAAGAAGGTGAGTGAGTATTAGCAAATCAAAAAGGAGTTTATACAACCAAGAAACTCCATCTTCTTTTCAAATCAGACTCAGGAGAGGATGGAGAGAAAGATGGTTGACCAGATGGTGAGGGCTAAGGATGCAACCAGGTAGGTCCACAAGAAGATGACCGAGCATTCATCTTGAGCCACGTCGAAAAGCTGTGCCATTGTGCCTGCAACCCATAATAATATTTATGATTAATAGTTATCCGTAGCTAACAACGAAGGGGGATGATGGCGAGTAATTACTAATATTCATGGCAGGCGGCAGTGTGAACTGGAGCATGAGAACGTATCGGAAAAGAGGGTCTGGAGGAAGATAGCCTAGATTTCCGGCTAGTTGGACAACCCCGACTCCCACCACTGGAAGGATGATATAGCGCACACAGATCACTCCCACAATCACTGATGTCTTCACGGCTGAGGAACGCAGACCCTGAATCAGGTTGCCCCCCAGTATGAGTGTGATGCAAGGAATTGTGCCGTCCCTGCCAAGTTAAACTATTAGTCGTGATTCGTGATGTAATTTCCATAACTCATAAAAACGTGCTCACGAGTCCATACCCAAGTAGCTTTACTGAGTCTTGGATGACTCGCAACGGGGCATTCTCCCCGATTATGAGATTCCTTAGCCAATTGGTTGCTCCAAAGACGAATCCAAGAATCTGATTGGAGCAGATAACAACGCATCAAAGCAGTGGATTAAGTAGCTTTTGATTGGAGAAATTCAATCACGTTTTCTGTGTTTTTTTTTTCAACTTACGGCACCAATGGTGGGTGGCGCGAAAAGTTCCTCGAGAATCTGATGGAGCAAGTCCTTGATGTATGTCCCAGTAGACGCCTTTTGTTTGACTTGGATTTCAAGGTCTTGGTTCTGGTGCGGCTTGAGGAGAAGAGTGTGGGGATCAGAGTCGATGTCCTTGTTGGGAGACTTGACCGAGCTGGCGGCTGCAAGAGCTTTGAACTGTGTAGCAGAGTTTCGTACCAGTTGGTAACTGTACGTCCAAATGTAGAACCCCCCAAGCTACACTTGGAAAAAAAGTCATGATTAATCCTACAAGTCTGCTCAGAGAAGATCATATGTTTGGTTTGACTTACGGCCATAGAGAAAGATGCGTAGGAGAGTCCAATGGATCTGCAGACACTCCGATTCCCAAAAGGACTGCCTTCCTCGTCGCAGATGGCAGGGACCAGAATAAGCATAAGGTTTCCCATATTGCCTACATGTATATGAATCATGTTAGATTCAGGAATCATCTCGATTGAATTTTTGAGGAGTTAATGTTACCTGAGGCACATGTAGCAATTATGAGGCCATGAAGTTGAGGTTTGGGGTTCAACAGCTTAACCACCAACCATCCAAGAATGCCTCCAACTAGAAAGGTGATTCCAACATTTATGGGCATAAACCACCTGCAAAACTGATTTGCTTAAATCAAAGCCACTCATTTTCTCATAGGGCTGAGTGGACTACGTACCATGAAATTATGTCCTGCAGTGTGACTGTCTCGGCAAGGTTGGCAAACATGATGCAGGGGGTGAAGACCACGAAGACGAGCTACAAAGGAAATATTAACTAGTCACGATGATCCTAAATTCCTAATATATGTGAATGCCGAATACATGGTCATAAAAAGAAAAGAAAAAAAAGGCAGAGATGGAGGTTACCTTGTTCACGGATCTTCGGGTGTCCGCAGAGAGAAGAGAGCAGTGATCGGTTGCCAGGAAAGCACCAAGGACGCTGATTAGGAGAACTTGGACGATTGGCATTGAAGCCACCTCCAACAACTCTAAGAAACCCATCCCTAAAGTTTTTTTTTTTTTTTGGTTACTTGCAGAAGAAGAGAAGCAGTCAAGGTAGATATAACAGATGAGAGTTTTGATAGCCGGGCTATCTGTGTAGATGAGGAGAATTGATGGGTATATATTCAAATATATAGGTAGAGGAGTGGGGTACATGAAGAGGAATAATTAAGAAGAAAGTCCAACTTTTCAACAGTTGGAGAAGGCACGAGGCATGCAAGGAAGTACAAGGACAAGTTGGCTTCTGGGTTCTGTTGGTCTCAGGTGGTGCACATGTGAATCACATGGATATAAAGGGACGTGAGGCTTTTGGGATCGTCTCAGGCTAATGTTGACAGAATCAAAGAAAGACTCGTCATGCATCTAGCTAGTTGGTCCCTATTTATATTTATAAACAATTTTAAAATATTGTTTCCCTTTTTTTTTTTTCCTTGTGATGTACTTCTATCCAACCGAAAAAGTCCTCCAATTGAAATTTTAACAAAAGGATTACAAGCTTACTATACAGGATATTCGAGCGAAGGAGGCACAAGTAACCCAAGCTGTCACAATTTCTCAAGTGGCCAATTTTGACCTTTTGATCATATTATTATTTGTTTTTAACACCTGACATATTCAACTTTGACGCCCAAGCTTCAGCGATGCCAAGTCCACAATACTCATCAAGTCATCATACTCTTTACTTTACTGCATAAATTAAGTAGACTTTCAAAAGCCACTCTGGTAAGCTGATCCCAACCCAGCACATACACACATGGAAAACAGTGTTATTTAATTTGAGGAAAATAATCTCATCCTTCATACCTCCTCTGTTTCCTCTATATATACAAATTCCAAATGGTATATGCTTCTTATGCCCTCAAGCTAACCCTCTGTAAATCGCATATTTTTTGTTGCAATATGTTTGACCAATTAATAAAGAACAAATATTGATAGGCTAAAAAACTTAAGGGATTAAATCAAATAAGAAGAAGAAGCCGTCGTTTGCTTGTATGTCTCGGAGAATTACGTATTTAGCTCAGGATAAGATTATTTTAAACTACAAGATCGTCAAATATTTATTTAAAAAAGAAAAGGTAAGAATAAGAATGATGAGACTAGGTTTTGTGGTAGAACAAGTCCGGGATTTAAGATAGTTTGCATGACTTGGAAATGGCGTGTCTACAGAAAGGACACCGTTTACTTCTGTTATGAGTTATCCCAATCCGGCTAAGTAGATATATATACAGGCCTAAAGGCTAGAAGAGCCCATGTAGGTATGGATGGAAGCAGGCATTGTGAGGCCTAAAAAAGGGCATAGCCCATTAGTTTCCAAATCATTCAAACACGGTCGGTATCAAAGTCACAGCGGGATCCAGCCACTATCGATGGTCAACGGGGGATGATAACTAAGAATGTATATAGTTTTCTTTGGGTCTTATGTTAAGGTATACATCTACCAAAAAAATTTACAACATGATCGGATTACTTGAAAGAACAAACTTGAAGGGGACGAAGAGGCGCCTTTTTGTTCTAAACTTCTAATCATATTACTATTAGTTATCCCATGCTTGCCGAGAAAGTGGTTATTCCTCCATGTACAGGTAAATGAAGAAAAAAGTTTGCAAGTTAGGCAAATATTTTAACTAAAAGCGGAAAGAATCATAAAGGCATGCATAACCAATTAGTCAATATGGATTGATGAGTGTGTTTGACGATTATCTTCTTCTACCTCTCTAATCTCCCATAGGGAATCAAATTTTCATTTGTGTTGCATTCATGTTTATCTCTGCTCGAACATGAATGGAACACACCTTTTTGCATTGAAAGAAAAAACAGTTGCCAAAAACATATCGGTGTTCTGAATCTCGAAACAGATTGTGTCTATAATAATAATAGATGCATATCCTAATCCTATAGTCGAGTCTGAGTTCTGCAAAAATGAAAATATTCATTATATCAACATAAAGACAACATAGCAGACATCTCAGGAAAGAAAATTACCAAACTGATTCAGTATGTGTTACTTAACCGCGGTGGCTGAAACTGCACGCACAGACATCCCAAAACCAAAGTAGCATGGATTTACTGCTTGGTGGCTTTGTCGG
>CM051391.1:1058698-1061198 GCA_028015245.1 Cardamine occulta | reverse complement strand
AGGTTTAGGCTTAGGTTTAGGTTTAGGATTAGGTTTAGGCTTAGGTTTAAGCTAAGGTTTAGGCTTAGGTTTAGGTTTAGGTTTAGGTTTAGGTTTAGGTTTAGGTTTAGGTTTAGGTTTAGGTTTAGGTTTAGGTTTAGGGTTTAGGTTTAGGTTTAGGTTTAGGTTTAGGTTAGGTTTAGGTTTAGGGCTTAGGTTTAGGTTTAGGCCCAGGCCCAGGCCAGGCCCAGGCCCAGGCCCAGGCCCAGGCCAGGCCCAGGCCCAGGCCCAGGCCCAGGCCCAGGCCCAGGGCCTTCAGGCCCAGGCCGGCCCAGGCCCAGGTTTAGGCCCAGGTTTAGGTTTAGGCTTAGGTTTAGGCTTAGGTTTAGGTTTAGGTTTAGGCTTAGGTTTAGGTTTAGGTTTAGGTTTAGGTTTAGGTTTAGGTTTGTGGGTTTAGGTTTAGGTTTAGGTTTAGGTTTAGGTTTAGGCTAGGTTTAGGTTTAGGTTAGGCTTAGGTTTAGGTTTAGGTTTAGGTTTAGGTTTAGGTTTAGGTTTAGGTTTAGGTTTAGGTTTAGGCTTAGGTTTAGGTTTAGGTTTAGGTTTAGGTTTAGGTTTAGGTTTAGGTTTAGGTTTAGGTTTAGGTTTAGGTTTAGGGTTTAGGTTTAGGTTTAGGTTTAGGTTTAGGTTTAGGTTTAGGTTTAGGTTTAGGTTTAGGTTTAGGTTTAGGTTTAGGGTTTAGGTTTAGGCCCAGGCCCAGGCCCAGGCCCAGGCCCAGGCCCAGGCCCAGGCCCAGGCCCAGGCCCAGGCCCAGGCCCAGGCCCAGGCTGCAGGGGCCCAGGCTTAGGCCCAGGCCCAGGCCCAGGCCCAGCCAGGGGTGCCCAGGCTTAGGCCCAGGTTTAGGCTTAGGTTTAGGTTTAGGTTTAGGTTTAGGCCAGGCTTAGGCTTAGGCTTAGGCTTAGGTTTAGGCTTAGGCTTAGGCTTAGGTTTAGGTTTAGGTTTAGGGTTTAGGTTTAGGTTTAGGTTTAGGTTTAGGTTTAGGTTTAGGTTTAGGTTTAGGTTTAGGTTTAGGTTTAGGTTTAGGTTTAGGTTTAGGCTTAGGTTTAGGTTTAGGTTTAGGTTTAGGTTTAGGTTTAGGCTTAGGTTTAGGTTTAGGTTTAGGTTTAGGTTTAGGTTTAGGTTTAGGTTTAGGTTTAGGCTTAGGTTTAGGGTTTAGGTTTAGGTTTAGGTTTAGGTTTAGGTTTAGGTTTAGGTTTAGGTTTAGGGTTTAGGCCTAGGCCCAGGCCCAGGCCCAGGCCCAGGCCCAGGCCCAGGCCCAGGCCCAGGCCCAGGCCCAGGCTCAGGCCCAGGCCCAGGCTCAGGCTCAGGTTTCAGGCTCAGGCTTAGGCCCAGGCTTAGGCCCAGGGGTTTAGGCCCAGGTTTAGGTTTAGGCCTAGGCCCAGGTTTAGGCTCAGGTTTAGGCTTAGGTTTAGGTTTGGGGTTTAGGCTTAGGTTTAGGTTTAGGTTTAGGTTTAGGTTTAGGTTTAGGTTTAGGTTTAGGTTAGGTTGGTTAGGTTTAGGTTAGGTTTAGGTTTAGGTTTAGGTTTAGGTTTAGGTTTAGGTTTAGGCTTAGGGGTTTAGGTTTAGGTTTAGGCCTAGGATTAGGATTAGGGTTTAGGTTTAGGTTTAGGTTTAGGTTTAGGTTTAGGTTTAGGGCTTTAGGTTTAGGTTTAGGTTTAGGTTTAGGGTTTAGGTTTAGGGTTTAGGTTTAGGTTTAGGTTTAGGTTTAGGTTTAGGTTTAGGGTTTAGGTTTAGGCTTAGGTTTAGGGCTTAGGTTTAGGTTTAGGTTTAGGTTTAGGCTTAGGCCAGGCTCAGGCTTAGGCTCAGGTTTAGGTTTAGGCTTAGGTTTAGGTTTAGGCCAGGGTTGGCAGGCTAGGCTTAGGCCAGGCTTGGTTTGGCTTCAGGTTTAGGCTTAGGCTTAGGTTTAGGCTTAGGCTTAGGCCTAGGTTTAGGCTTCAGGTTTAGGTTTAGGTTTAGGTTTAGGTTTAGGTTTAGGTTTAGGTTTAGGTTTAGGTTTAGGTTTAGGTTTAGGTTTAGGTTTAGGTTTAGGTTTAGGTTTAGGTTTGTGCTTAGGTTTAGGTTTAGGTTTAGGTTTAGGTTTAGGTTTAGGTTTAGGTTTAGGTTTAGGTTTAGGTTTAGGTTTAGGTTTAGGTTTAGGTTTAGGTTTAGGTTTAGGTTTAGGGTTTAGGTTTAGGTTTAGGCTTAGGTTTAGGTTTAGGTTTAGGTTTAGGTTTAGGTTTAGGTTTAGGTTTAGGGTTTAGGTTTATGGTTTAGGTTTAGGTTTAGGTTTAGGTTTAGGTTTAGGTTTAGGTTTAGGCCCAGCCTTAGGCCGGCTCAGGGCCCAGGCCCAGGCCCAGGCCCAGGCCCAGGCCCAGGCCCAGGCCCAGGCCCAGGTCAGGCTCAGGCTCAGGCCCAGGCCCAGGCTCAGGCCCAGGCCCAGGCCCAGGCCCAGGCTCAGGCCCAGGTACCCAGGCCCAGGCCCAGG
>CM051391.1:1018880-1058598 GCA_028015245.1 Cardamine occulta | reverse complement strand
ACACAATCTGCAATATCCCAAAACCCTAATCAAAATCGATCATTCGACTGTAGAATCCAGAAAAGACAACATCGATCAGCTAAAGATTAGAAGAAATAGAACCTTTGCGGTCATCATTGGAACATCTCTCATCCCTAGCTCTGATAAAGACATCATAAGGTTGCCTTAAATGGGATTTTATGGTGTCATCAAAGGCTTCTGATGAAGAAATCGATCTAAGACTTTCACTATCCACACGGCCTCTCCTATGGTTTTTAAGACCGTTTCTTGATCTTCGGGTAACAAAACGTTTACCCTTCATCCCCTGAACGGTCATCAGATTAAATCCACCGAGACCCTTATTGTTAATCACATTTTGTTCTTCTCTTGATACATCCTCTGTTTCATCTTTAACTCTAGCATTATTTATATCACCACTGTTCTTTCTCACCAGCTTTAATTCTACAAAACGGTTCGAATCATCGTCACTAATAATCGAACCAAAGGGGATTTTGCTTTTTATGGATCGATCTACGGCTGAGATTCTCTCTGATGCAAAATCCACCAGATCCCCTTGAAGGCATTTTTTCATGTTTGGATCACCGAAACGTCCATTGTGAAAACTTGGAAGAGATAAACCTAGAAACCCTAGAAATCTCAACACGACATGTATACAAAGAGATGTACATAGAAACAAATAAGCTATAGAGAGATTCAGAAATGCGCCTATGAGACCAGTGACATTCCAATCATGCGAATCTAAACACGGCATTCTGGTAATAGATTAGTTTCTATAGAATTAGGTCAAATCTAGGTTCTTTCAGAAAATCACTTCCAAAAATCTATGGCGAAAATCCAGAAATATCGATCATCTACTGGAATTTTGATAGACCGATTTAGAATTTCACGCGCTCTATTTCTAAACCGAACATATAAATCCGAAATTTTTTGTTCTTGTCATAAAAAATAATCAAGTACAGCAAACAGAGGTGAACCACATGTTGATGAATCTCAAATAGGCAACTATTTTCGAAACAGCCTAAATGATCAATCAAATAAAAAACTGGATATTTCCTGAAGTTGAGGTCTAGCATTAGCCAAGTGGGGAAGGTAGAGCGCAAGAAAATGTATGCCTCTTCCATGAGACGATGATGAGACCAATGCGACCGTTAGAGACTTAGAGTTCACATATGAATATTATGCAAAATCATGTAACTGTTGACGCGCCTCTCTGTATATAAATTTTTTAGTTTAGAAGGAGATTTGGGTTGGAATTAAACCGGAAGATGATGAGGTGAACCAAAAGTCGTTGGTTTGGAATCGAATCATCTAAACCGGGTTCTGAATAGATGATGCGCATTGTAATGATTGTATCCGTCATCCGTTATCCGTTACTTTACTCCTATCGTTGAAAACATATTTATGTGATTACTTTTGAACAAGCGAAAGAAATTACGCAGTAGCTAGAAAATGATAAAGAGTTTTCGTAATTGAGTTCATCATACAGGATGATATTTATTTGCCGAAAATAATAACAAGAAACGATCCGATGGTTACCATGTTTGACGAGGAAATAACGGTTCAGCATCTAACCACGAAGTTGAGGCAGAGTTGTCTTGAAACACCCAAGGAGCAGTAACAGCTACGTTGCTGCACGATTCTACGCCAATGTTAAACGCCACAGCTACTTTCTCTACGTCGTTTTCAACAACCTCAACATGTGATTGTGCATCTCCATTTGGTGAACGAATTCTCTCCAATTCCATCGACACTTCTCTCATGCTTGGTCATTTCTTTCCGTTAAGATTTAGACACCTCCTCGCAAGTTGTGCTGACGCCATGACTTGCTCTAGTTTGCATTCATCTCTAATTCGAGTGTCAATAATGTCGGTGAGCTTCTTGTCTTTCAATGCAAGAATGAAATAAGTTACTAACGTTCTGTTTTCTTGAGACCGCATAACAGAGATTGGCTTTTCTCCGGTGATAAGCTCCACGAGCACCACTCCAAAGCTATAAACATCGCTCTTACTTTAACAGCCTGTTGCCATTTGTATAAGATTTGTAAAGCTCACCAGATGTTTACACAACACAAAAAAATGAAAAAGCAAAATACTTAAAAAAACAATTACCAACCTTTGCATCCACCGAAACGAAATGGGTTACCTTTGTAACCATCGTAGCATCGACAACCCACACCTTCGATATCATAATAATAATCGTTTGTGATACATAGGCAAGGGGGACGATATTTCATGGTCGATTCAAATGATTCTCCATATTGTTGGCATCCCAGAGACTTGATAAACGAGAGATTCATCAGCGGAATCACCCATCGTAGTTGGACTATAACATATTGCCTATCGTGAAACCACTGCGGATCAGTTAATATCCTCTTGTTATGTTGCTAGGGTTGTCCTCCATACTAACACCGATTACATGTCCTACCCGATCAGGTGTGTCTACTTGGCAACATCTGTAACCATTGCACCTTGGTTGACCCCCTTTCTTTCTTGGTCCACAGTTCGACATGCATCCCACGAGTCTGGGCTCAAGATTTGTCAGCGTGGCCTTGTTGTTGCAGCCAATAGCTACGAGGTTGCTGGAAGCGCCAATGGTAAACGAGGTGCCCATAAAGTTCAAATGCTTACCAAACATTCTTCCATCGCTGTTGTCGGAACATCCCGTGGAAGTTATGCCGGTTTTGATGCGAAGTGACCCGTATGATTTAGACGAGAACTCGAAAGGATCCGGAAGATGTATACTCACAACATATTTGTTTATCTTGGGTAGATAGGGGACAAGCTCTCCGGAAGTAGAATTGTTGCATTGAATTTCAAACCATTGGCTGAGATAACAATCCTTTCCGAAAGGGTATGGTATCCAAGTGTTTCCACAATGGCTTGGACAAGAGCTCAAAGCGGTGAGATCTGTTGAATCAAGGATCAAGAAAAGTAACAGTGAGAGATGAGTCCAGAGTAGAGCACACCTCATATTTGTTTCCTTAGCTAAAGAAACACAGCCTCTGCTTTTGTAGTATTAGTTAGGTGAGGGCTTTTAACATCTCAATCTTTGAATAAGTCTCTCTCCAATAATGAACGTGGGAAAAAAGTTTTAAGTGCCAAGTCTCCGGATAGAAACAAAAAAAGTAGCTCTAACCAGTGCCTAGCAATTGCGATTTGACAGTGACTTCATCATTGTCGGGAGTTAAACAAAAATAACAAATTGGAAATTTTGCCTTCCATCATTTCAATGATGAGGTCCAGCTGGTCAAGATGTACAATTATGTTCCCCCACTATAGATAATCTCGACATCAAAGGTCTTAGGTCTTATTGACTGACTCTGCTTTCCATCATTTTAGTCAATACGAACCACATTACATTTGAAGTTTTCTCAAAAGTAATTAAAATTCCCAAACTACTCTTCAAGTTCTTGCTCGAGGCTTCGCAGTCACCCGATCCGTGTGTTTGGGAATTTCCTAATATGTAGATAGATTTTAAACCCAAAGAGAAGATTAATTTGTTCGGTTTATATGCTTCTTTCGTGTATTTACCACATACATGGTGTATAATTTTAGTGAACCATCTGGTTGAATGAGACGAGGGCAAACAAATAAATAGAAAGGGAACTGAGTAGATATGGTTAAAAAACTAAAAAAATTACTGGTTCGATTCTGGTTTTCAGAATTTTAACAACAAAACCAAAGATTTAGAATTAAGAGCACCGAACCGGATCTAAACCCTAAACCTCTGTGAAACCTGAACCGGTGAGTTCCTCCTGCGTCTCGAATGTCGATCGAGTAAGCCTTTGTAGAGAACGCGACGGAGCGATAGTTCATGGCTCTCGTTCGATTTATCTCTTCTCGGAAGCTTCCACTACTGTTCTTCAGTAGGAATGTTGCTGCAAATGTTGATCAATTCGAGCTGCCATGCCTTGGATCGCTTCGAGCTTTCTTCTCGACTCAGAAGCTCATAGGAGATGAACCAGTTCTCGTGAGTTTATTCTTAACATCTCCTTGCATCTCTACCATTTTCATCTCCCAGAGAGTTTTGTTTGTTGGCAAGTTCTACTGATTCTGTTTTACCTACAGTATGGGAGTGGATTTGATAAGTAGATTTAGTGATAAATTAATGAACTTTATTATGACATCTCGAAATTTGTACATGATAAGCAATCCAAAAGACCCGATTTTTGATGTTTCTTCAGATTTTATTTCCATTTGGCGATTTCTGAAATGTGGGACTAATTATTTGGTTGAACTGAAACAGGTTCGAGATTTCATACACACAGCATTATATGATCCAAAACACGGCTACTTCTCTCAACGATCACGATCTGTTGGAGTTTTGGAGAGAAGCATTAAGTTCAACCAGCTTGAAGGTAAGCTATAAAATTCAAGTTTTCACTTGCTTATCTATTAAATCGATTGTTTTTCTCCTGTCTTAGGGAGGAAAGCGTACATGAAACTCTTGGAAAAAGTTTACAAGCAGAGTGACATCTCTTGGTTTACTCCAGTCGAGCTTTTCAAGGTGAAATGTCTTGGATAGGTTCTTTGATGTTTTCTAGGAATAGCCTTCACTTGTTGTACTTATCCTTTTTTCTGATGCCAATCATCTCTTGTAGCCTTGGTATGCTCATGGGATTGCAGAAGCTATACTGCGAACAACAAATCTCTCAGTTCCATTAAAGGTTTGCCTTTGTGATCTTCTACGTCTGTGTTTTATTTAATTTCAAAGTTAACTGTTATAATTTTTGTTTATTTAAAAAATGGTTGTGTTGTTTAGAATCTTTGAACACACGATTGAAGGGTGGACAGAAAGAAATGCCATTAAATTTCTGTTTAATAGCATAAATGATGAGGAAGTTCTAAATAGGAAGATTTTTCAGCCCGGTTTCTGAGTTAAATAAAGTCTACATCTGCCCTGACTCTTCTTTTAATTAATAACACTTGAAACGTGTGCTTAGATCTATGAAATTGGTGGTGGATCGGGCACCTGTGCAAAGGGTGTATTGGACTACATAATGTTGAATGCTCCTGAGAGAATCTACAATAACATGAGCTACACGTACGTATGCTCTGTTTCCCTCTCTTTTCAGTTTAAGGTAGCATGAATGATACTCAATCATCTTTGGCTCGAACTTCAGCATAGTAAACTGCTAGGAAACATGCAACAATTATATTAACTGCAGACTATTTTTAATGTGTATCAGTTCTATAGAAATCAGTCCTTCACTGGCTAAGATTCAAAAGGAAACTGTTGCACAAGTTGGAAGTCATCTATCAAAGTTCCGAGTTGAGTGTCGTGATGCATCCGACCTATCTGGATGGAGTAAGGTTCTTTTTGTTCAGCATGAGCCAGATTCTGTTGTTAATTTCCTGTGGCTATGCTGGAATTAGTTTTTCCTTTTCGAGCTATGCTGCAATTAGTTATTTGGTTGAACATGTTAAGTTAGTGAATTGTTCGTTAAATTTCGTAATGTAACATTCTTAGAAGGTTAAGCTAGTCAGAGAAATCGTTAGTCAAATGAGGTTGTGCTGCTAGATTGACCTTGATTTGGAATAGTGATTATACCCAAGTTTTTTTAGACTACTTATTATTAGTCAAGATGTTTATAAATTAGCCAACCACGTATTATTCGAACAAGCTTCATTTTGGTGACGATGAAGTTATCTATCTGTGCTTACAGAGTAAATTTTGAAACAGGGAATGTGGAGCAACAACCATGCTGGGTGATAATGCTCGAGGTACGCAATTATGTAATTGTGGTTCTTTGTGATAGTGTGGTATTTACGTATTGAAGAGGAATATATGTCTAACATTTGTATTAACTTATGCCATTGCAGGTGCTAGATAATCTCCCACACGATCTTGTCTATTCCAAAAGTCAAGTTTCCCCATGGATGGAAGTCTTAGTTGAAAATAAACCAGAGAGGTAGGTACAGAGAATACTGTTTGGTTCAAAAGAAGTTTTTTTTTCTACCTTTATTGATCATGAACTCTTATAAATTGTAGCGAAGCACTCTCTGAGCTATACAAGCCTTTAAAAGATCCACTGATCAAGCGCTGCATCGACGTTGTTGAACTTGAAGATGATCCAGTTTCAAGACCAAAAGAAATCTGGTCTAAACTATTTCCCAAACCTAGACGTAGTTGGCTTCCGACAGGTTGTTTGGTAAGAAAAAATATTGTGTCTGCATATTAAAACAGGTGTTGTGTTGCTCTGTTCTAATTTTGGAAGTTCCAGAAACTGCTGGAGGTTTTACATGAAAAGCTTCCAAAGATGTCCCTAATCGCCGGACTTTAGCTTCTTGCCCGATGTGAAAGTTCCTGGTGAAAGAGCCCCATTGGTTTCAACGAAGGTCCGTTCTTTTTTTTCCTTCTGACTATGCAGTGACACCTTTCTCAGTATGTGTGGACTGTTTAATCATTGAGCTATAGAGATATGCCCAAAGTTTACACTAGAACTCATTGATTGCCTAATATCAAACTTGGTTCAAGAATACTGGAAAATCGTTTTCACCCGTAGCTATACATCCTTGAGATATAATAATCATCTCTTCAACAATGTTTGTATTTGCAGAAAGATGGATGTAGCTCAGATTACAGTAGTTATCTGGACGCAAAGGTACGATATATCTGAAAATTTCCTTCGTCGACTACTTGTTCTGTTTATTCTCCATTGCGAATTGAGTAGTTGTATCAAACTTCTAGCCTCATTCAAACTTCACAATTCAAATGTTGAATGATCTTGCAGGGTGATGCTGATATATTTTTCCCAACCGATTTCTGGCTTTTGGAACGAATGGACCATTATTGTTCTGGATGGAGGAAGGTGGAGAAAGACGGGAAACCATCGAAAAAAGGAAGGAAAAGGCGAACTCTCACTGTAAAATAAGATTGTCCTTAAATCATTACAACAAGAGAGGATATTTCTGAAAACGTTCACAATAATAGTCTTTCTTTTCTTTTTCTTTTGCCTGTAGCTTGATACATCCGCGTTCATGGACGAGTTTGGCTTACCTTCAAAGACGAGAACAAAGGATGGATACAACCCCTTACTTGATGACTTCAAGAACACTAAGTTCTATCTTAGTGTCCCAACACACAACACTAAGTAACCAAAAGGTATCATCAACTCAAAGACGTCTACCATTTGCAGAAAATTGAAAGCTTTAATTAAATGCATTTTGGTAAAGGATTCAGGAGTTACAAATGACAGAATCCTCAAAATTTTGTTTTTTTTTAATAATTTCATGATTCAATCAAAACTCTGTTTTGTGAGATGAACGAATATATAGAGGAATAATGAGTGTCAGGATCTAGAAGTAACATTTATGTGATCTGATTGATACTAAAAAGATACAACCTTACAGTTACAGACAAGGGACATAAGCGTAAATAACTTAAATAAACGAAATCTAAAAAGAAAAAGTTACTGCAATCTAATATGGCTTTGAAACAACACCTGAAACAAGGAAAAAAAAAGAAAAAGAAGATTTCAGTATAATAGAGAACTAATGGGCTTTGGTTAACTCAATAGCGTAAGGCGTTTAGGCCCAAAATAACTAAGTAATTGCCTAAGTGCTTTATTATAATTGAGTAATTCTCTCGGTCAAGGATAGAGCAAGGGACGCCATATGCTGGGTTCCTTCGTTTTAGTTGGTTTCTAGCTCAGTTTTCTAGTTATATTTTTTCTTTTTTGACATTTCAGTAATGAAAAACATGATACACTGAAAGACAAAGATCTGCGGGATCTCATCACTTTTCTTAGATTTTGTTACAAATTTTGAAACAAATTCAAATCTATGCTTCATAAAGAAAAAATGTTTGACACAGAAGAGAAAGAAATATTGAGCTACCTGAATTGTATGAACAATGTCAAGAAACCTCTCTTTTTCTGCTCCTCTTTGTTCGAAACAAGTTTTGGTATAAAACGTTTCAGCGGCTTACGGTTAAGATCCTCACCGTTCTATAACCCAGTGACCGTGGAATTCGTCTGAGAAGATGAATCTGGATCTCTCAAACTCTCTAACCGGCTGTCAAGAATCTCTATAACATTATCTGGCGGGCATTTGTCACTAGACTTCTTTGGATTCATTTGACAGAAACATTCAGGCCATGAATTTGTATAAAACGATTCAGGAGATACACGTTTGTGAGGCCCTCCAAAGTTTGTTTTCAGCATTACTCGTCTCACTGCTTCTTCAAACCCAGCCGTTTTCCTTTCTCTCTAGCTATGAAAATTGGTGCTAAAGCTTTTCTATCCGGTCTGATTGTGGTACGGAAACCGTAGTAAAGGCGATGACCTAAGAGGTTGTTGGCGAAATTGCTCGGTCCATCATATGTTGGCATAAAAATGTCAGAAAGGAGACAAACCATGTAATCCACAGCTGATCCTATCAACCCCTGTGACTTTGCTGACAGTTCCTCGGAGGGGTCAACCGAGCTATGGTTGTCGAGACGTGGGAATAAGGTTCGAAATGGATTCATAAACCGTTCGCCACCAAAAAGTTCACCGGCTGCTAGGTATATCCTTGTGGAGTTGTCGAATCTCAATGCTCGTAATATAAGACCTACCTGCAGCACAAGGATCAAGTAAAATGTCATTTTGCATGTCTAAAGCCTACAACAGTGCCATAGTAGCTGCACTTATGATCCCTTTATTTCTGTCTAGCTAAACAGTTTTCTATCTGTAAATATGCTCAACATGAAAATGACGCGATAAAAAAAGTAAAGCAACTACCTCTTCAGGGGTCAGTGGACACTTCCCGATAGCCCGTCTTTCGTTGTAAATAAGCCTTTTCTCTGCAAAATTTTCTTTACGGTACTTCCTAAGTATCTTCTGTTCCTCAGAGTTAAATATGTCAAAGCACCTGCAGAAAATGGACAATGAACCATTTTTACCATGTTTGCAAATGTATTCAAGATGATACAAAGGCAACCATTTCTTACAAGACACTTCAACAAGAACCAGATTCTAGTAAACCAACTTTGATATATATATATATATAAACTACTTAAATATAAATGAAACTACAGCTGCTGGTTGAAGAAAGATTGTTGCAAAAGAGCATACCCGGCAAATGCCAACATATCCATTTCAAAGCGAAGATGAATCGACATGAAGTGGCCCTGTGACCGGAGTTTGTCAACAATAGATTCGCTCAACTTCATGATGTGTGGCTTGAATCTCAAAGCATGGTAGTTCACTCTGCACCTTAACCGTTGATATTCAGGATTGTCAATCTCCTCCGCCAAACGATGTGAAAAAGGGGTAAGATAGATAGCACTATGTTCCCTCATTGACTTTAGAGCAGTTGTCAGGTACCAATCAATAGGAGCATCTCGAGGAGGACGAATCTGATTCAAAGAACAAAAGAACACACAGGTATGTATCCTCTACTTTCAAACTTAAAGCTTACATGAAAACAAAAGATTCCTTTATGCTTGTACCTGATAAGCTTTTATCTTCTTGGTTTTCCCATTTTTTTGAACATCGGGGATCTTTCCCACAATCTTAACATCATACTTCAGTGTCTCGATAAAATGTTCAACGTCATAGATACCTTGAAATCCACTGGGAACAGAACAATCATATATTAGAGAAAAACACATGTAAAGGCAGTTGCTCTTCCAAGCACACTAAAACCTATCTTTAACATTAGGCGAAAAAAATCCACTTAGAACTTATCTCTCTGATGATACTTAGAAAGGCATACACCTTTACATTTGTACCAGTAATAATAAACTCTGCATGTTACAGTAAAATCTCTTATTTTCTAAAATTGATTCTTATGTAATAAGGGGACTCTAACTTCTCTTTGCAAAAGATTGAAGGAATCAACATACCTGTCATCATGCCAAAACGAGTTTGCATCTAATTCGGGTAACACAAGTGTAGCATTCATGATCCGGGCAGCAAGTACTGCATTACATATCTGCAATATCCAGATATCAACATTCGTCAAAGCACAGATAAAACAATCAGAGTCATAGTGGGGGGTTGAAGCTAGCTGAACTCCATAACGATTAGACAAACCTCTCGTGAGGTGACCATAACAGGACATCAACATTATTGGAGTGTAAAAGGACAGAAGAAAAGTGTCATTAGACCTTGATCATAAAACAGAACACCTACCGCACTACGTTGCTGATTCAAACCACCATTACATCTAACACGGAGATAACCATTTGTCTCCTTCGTAGGAGCTGCAAAAGAGATCAGAAGATTCTTATGAACATTTCAAGCTTGGAATGCCCTAAGACTTTGAGATTAGCATCGAGTTAAATCTTTACTGCTCAAAACACGAGATGAACATACGAGGCCAGTCAGATCGTGGCGCGGAAGATGGTCTCCAACCACCAGACTCAGCACTCTCCCAAAGCTCTTCCACGTTTATCTGCTCAAAAATATCATATAGAATCCATCAAAGTCTTAGATCAACAAAGACTCACTAAGATAATCATCTATCGAAATTCAGATCTCTGGCTACAGCAAAAATTTTGGTTTCAGACTTAAGAAACTCAAACGGATCCTTCAATCTTCATTTCTCTTCTCGCAATTCATCGCCAATCAAACGGAGGACCTGATCTTCAGCTACGAATCACTACTCTAAATACATAGCAAAAGTGAACTAACCTTAGATGAACGGGTCGGTTCGCGATTACCACCGATGTTAGCCGAGAAAAGTAGGGAGAGCGTACAGATCAGTAGAACAATGACTCCGATAGAAAGTTTCGCCACCATCCCCTTTGTCCCAACTCCTCCCGTCTTCCCATGGAGCCGATGGTGACCTAACCTGAAACATCACTCCAAAATCAACACCGATCCAACCGATAAATCTCTACCGAAACGAAATTTGCA
This sequence comes from Cardamine occulta, assembly GCA_028015245.1. Taxonomy (NCBI): domain Eukaryota; kingdom Viridiplantae; phylum Streptophyta; class Magnoliopsida; order Brassicales; family Brassicaceae; genus Cardamine; species Cardamine occulta. The sequence goes on along the minus strand of CM051391.1, from coordinate 1,047,755 downwards.
TCTCAGACACCAAATTTTGCCCGAGAAACCAAAATTCTACCTTCGCATCGCGTTGGAAGTCGGGAAGAAAACGAGATATTTTCCGGTGATTTGAGAAATTGCAGTACTCTTGTATACTCTCTCCTTGGAGTCTTTTCACTGGCGAGATGTAGCTTTTGATATTTCGTTAATCAAAGTAATTAATTACAGCTGCTTCCAATCACCGTAGGAGCAGCGATCCCGCGGCAAACCAACGTCGGTTCTCGGAATCAAACCGGCCGGTTGTTTATGGAAATAAATAACTAAAATACTGCCAGTTAATTCAGTTTAATGGAATTTTGCAGTTCAGATTTTTTTAATTTTCCATCTAATATTTTTAATTAGATGGAAAAAAATTTATTTTTTAAAATTTGTGAAAGCTTCTAAATTAGGCTTATTCTTCTAAATTTTTTTTCCCAAACCATTTCAATCTCTATGCTTGGTTCTCGGATATGAATATAATGGCATAATTTTGACCCCAAAAAAGAAGAGAAATATCAAATATGGCATAATCCCACGGATGACCAATAGCCTCGACTTCATTATTTTGTTGAAGCGTATTAAATCCTAATATTTGATCGATCAAGATACCAAAATTTTAAAAGTTTATCTTTATTGCCAATGGAAAAAAAATCTATCTACAAGGTCGAACCGGCTAACTGGATGTTAGCTGAATCAAGCGGTGGCTTTGGAGAGTTGCTTCAAAGTATCGGTTATCTCGTTAACCGGTGAGTCAGCCTCGAAAAAACCGATAAAAGGGCTCTCTGATGGAACAATGTCGTCACGGAGGTCTGTTGACCGAAGAAGAGCATCAGAGCCCAATGTGACGAGCCTCTTGACGATCACAGTCTTGTGTGCCCCTGAGATCAATTCCTCGTAGTCCGTATCCCCGCGTTCTCCAACCACTACGTACATGTTCGCCACGTTCAGCCTCCACCGCACGAACAAGTACCTTCACAGCAAAATTAAATCGCAATAATAAGGAACACATACATGTTCACAAAATATAACGTTGTTTTGTAGCGTTTCGGAGCAGTATAAAACGCACCAGCAAACAGAATTAGGTTAGAGACCAATCTGGTTTAATTAACGGACCTGAGAGCTTGAGATCGAGAAGCAAGAAGAGGAATAATCTGCATTCTCGTTGAATTCCGACAGTACATGAGATGGCAGCGAAGGCCTCTTAGTCGTAACTTTTGACGCAAGTCATCCACTCTCATAACCTGCAGATACCCTGATTAGATACTTTATTTGCGCTCAGTACAGCCGCAACAACGAAAACAACAACTTTACCTTGGAGGGATCTTTTGATCAAATAAGCAACACAATGCGCATTGCTCGATGGCTGATCCTCCTCAATAAGACTCGGAGAGCCTTTGTTTCTAGCCTCACCACCAACAGCTGTTGTGTTCATCAGTTTCAACACCGTGTTCTTAAGTCCTTCCATGCCCCAGCTGTACTCGATATGGGAGGAATAGTCAGGATCAGGAAGAAGCTTTCCCCCTTCCACTCCCGGGTAATACACTTCACTCCCGCTGCTGCATATTAATGTGTCGAATTCGCTCACTTGAATCTTGGCAGACTTCAAAAAGCGAGTCAATTCATCAAGCGGCATAGAAGTGGAAATAGCGAAACCAGAGTTCTTAGCCATCTTTGGATCCGATCGCACGGCTTTGATGATATTTTGAATCATCGGAACCATAGATTTCTCATCCGGCGCTCCCTTATCGTCATAGCAATCAACCGCTAAAACCACCAACCGTTCCCGTCGCCTCAAAACCGGAAACTTGCTCCCCACGTTATCAGCTTGTTTCTTCCCTGGTAATTCCGGTTTACTCTTAACTTCAGGTTTCTTCATCCGGCTCATGATTTGCTTAACCGGATCAGCTGGATTGGGGTCAATAGAGCCGTTCAAGGACGGTTTATCTCCATCCACAGAGAGTCTCAGAGACATGTCTTGAACGTCTTTGAGAGAGTCATTGAGTGAAAATTCATCGTCCTGAGCAGCCATTTCGTCCGCATCCGTCTGCCACTGCGGATGTCTCATACGGCACGCGGCTACTCGTGTCAAGTAAGTCCGGCAATGCTCCGGCCATGAGAAGAGGTGAATGTTCTTCCAACCATTAATCCTGCATTCATTCCATAAATTCTTCTCTGATACCAGCTTCAGCAACGCATTCGCTATCGCTTCTTGATCGTGCGGATCCACAAGCAAACCGTTGTGCAATGCCTGAAATTAAATACCATGAGAAAGAAATAAGTATCACCAATTTTAATGATTTTCAGTTTCAGGACACCTTGCTCACCCGATGTATATCGACTGGCCCTCCATTCTTCGTTGCCACCATCGGAAGTCCGTGAGCCGCAGCCTGCATTTTTCAGTTATGGTTAAACTTGGTTGGACACAAGTAAGGACCATACATGTAGTATGCATACATTACCTCAATGAGTGTAAGGCCAAAAGGTTCAACCAAAGCTGGGTTTATGAAAACACCCTTTGTATTTGCAGCAAGTCGGTATATATCAGGAACATCAGACTGTTTATGATGCTTTGGATATGCGACTGACCGTAAAGATCATACTTGTCGATGAGTTTTAAGACAGTTGTAAGAACGCTAGCATTTCCAGCTGACAACTCATCTATATCATCTCGATTTCCCATGATCAACGTCTGTAAACACACAGCAAGAGAACTTAAGAAACAGAGAATTCTTGGTTTACATGCACCGGAATCGAAAAAGCTATGTAACAGTTACGAGATTAGCTAGCTCCCGTAGAGGCCGACATTCTCCAAAGGCTTTCAAAAGAGTGGTTATGTTTTTCTTTGGGTCTGGTCTAGATAATGCCAAGATCATCGGTTTGTGAGGATTTGTAAAAAATCTCATAACCTGCCAAATTCACACAACGAAACATCAAACACATTCCGCTAAACAAAACTCGAAAGAAGATAATGAAGCTGCATAGGAAAACTCACTTCAGACCAAATAGTTGGAAGAGCTTTAGGAGAAGATCCCTCGGCTCCTCCTACTAAGGAAGCTAATTCTCCATCAGCGTCAGGTGTATCTTCTTGAACCTCAACATTTGTGAAATCCATTCCCGGAGGAATAACCTGAAAAAAGGACTCACTCACTCATTCAATCTTACTTCATAATCATCACGTTTCCAAGCTAGATAGTTCTCGGTGTACTTACCGCCATTCGTGGCATGAACCTTCCGTGACAATTAACACCGCGTCTAGCACGAGCTCTCAAAACTTTCTCGAGTTTTACATCGAATCCATCATAAAGTCCCCATTGCTCATCAATCTCCTGCTTCGTGCTTGTTATAACAAGCTCTGCAGCATCCAGAGAAAGCTCCTCAGCTTCGATCCTCCTCTTGATCTTATAAGTCGAATTTATATCCTCCTTTGATTGCCTCCCTTGTTTCAAAAGCTGCTCAAGCTTGTTTCTTCCAAGAGAATGTCCCGTCAAGACCATAGGAACGTTCAACGCACCAGAGAGCAGAGCAGCGCTATCCCCTGCATCCGCGTAATGTCCATGAATCACATATGGCCACACAGGCTTCCCGTTCCCAATCTGTTCTCCCCAAAACTTTTGACATGTTTAGAATGTGAGCTAAAGCTCCATCAACAAACTCTTGGATATAAGGCCAGAGAATCTCCTTTCTTAAGTACTTATCCCGTGGACCAAACGGTATCCTAATGATGTAAGCTCCGCTACTCTCTCCGGTTTCATCACCATCACAATCTTCAGAAGAAGCTGTGGTAAGCATCTCCGTTGGCTCTGCATAGCTCCAATCAACTTCTGATGAGCATATCTGGCGTGTAAACAGATCCACTCTATATACACCGGGCATTCTCGCTAAAGCTCGAGCTAGCTCCACAACATATTTCACCTGATAATTAACAAAGAAAACAAGTTTTAAACGTCCGGATTCAAGCTTATTGAAAACTTGGAACACAATGTACCTGTCCACCGGTATCAGAATCGCTTCCAAGCTCCATGTTTTCCCCACGAACCAACCCGTGCAAACTAACGAAAATGAACACACTCTTTATGTAGATCTAACACAGAAGAATCAATGGAAGTAAAGAGAATTCAAAACCAGAGAAAAAATACCTGATGAGGACAACGTAAAGACGATTCTCCTTCTTATCATCAGACCAGATTTCGACATTAGATAAATTGCGTTGCAGTTGTCTTCTAGGTGTCTCCGCTTGAACAATTTCACCAACACCGTCTCCTTTCTCTCCTTCTGATAAATCCTCAGACAAATCCTCTGTCGCATCTCTTCTTCCTTGTTCCTTTCCAATCTTCTATTCGCTATTCGCTGCGAATCCTCCCATTCCAACTGTAATATCCTCCATTGAGTTAATTTCAGTAACAGATTCATCAACACAAAAAGAAACAAATCGATCGATCCAATTAACAATTATGCATGACCTGCTTCTTCTTGCGAGTGAGGTGCCAGATTCTCCAACACATGTTCTCCAAACGAGAGTTACGTTCACGGGAATTGCGAGTAGCAACGACTTTGAGCCAAGTCCGGTGAAGATCGGTTTCATCGACTCCAGTCACGACTTCCTCGACGAAATATTTAGTCGGATTGAAAAATTTTCCTTCTCCGTCTCTTAGATTAGCAGCCGTTTGTGGTTTCTGTTGTTGTTCTTCAATCCCCTGAGCTTGGCTATCGAGTATCGCCTCCAAATACCCATTTATCCACTCGTTCCCCGCCATTCTGCGTTATTCCTATGTTTCCCGAGAAAATTCTATGTCTTTTTTTCCTGAGAAAACTACTAGCAGAAAGGAAATTACGATCGGGATCTTCTTTCTTGGAGAGTACGAAAACTAAAATTGGGTAAGTGTGAAAGAAACAGAGAGCTGAAAACGAAAAAGTGTAAACAATCGAGAAAGAAAGAGAGTAAAAGGTGAATGCAAGAAAAGGTTTATTTTAGATTGTTATGTGAAAAGGTGAGGATTTTACAGAAATGGCGGATTATACGTGAGCGCTCATCGGTAGTAGCATGATCAAAAAGAAAAGATGAAGTAAGCGGTGGAGACATGTAGATGATGGACACGTGTACGATTAAGATTTGAGTGACGTGGCAAAGTAACTGAAAGAAAGTGAAAATAGAAGAGTTTGTTATCTGATGTCCGCTTCCTATGCTATTCTCACTCTAAAAGTCTTTCTGATTCACCTATCATTTTTTTTATTGATACATAATATCAATTTCTATAGAGTAAATTAGTTAAATGACAATACTGCATAACGCAGTCTACTCTGCATTCTTCTCTGAATTGTCAAATATATCATCTCTAAAAATCCTTCAGATTATTGTGTAGTTTATTCAATGTCGTATAAATTAAGGTTAGACACATCGGATATGAATAAGAATGTAAGCAGTTGGGTCAAATCACTATTTCTTTGATCTCTTTTTCCTTTCTGTTCAAGCAGCAGGACACATAAACTTTATCTTCCTCCCTTTGTTTTAGGAAGAATGAGACACAATTCCTACTAACATATAGGAGAGAAAGAAAGAACACACCTATTCGTGCTACGCTAAATCAACAACAGTCATATAAGCTAGCTCCTAACAAAACTTCACCGTTTTAATCCTTCTTCCTGCATTATTCTTCAGATTGTGGCAAAAGAAGAGCCAGTCTTGCTTTGTACCTCTTGATCTTCCTCAACCGTTCTTCTCTTAATCTGAAACAAAAGAACACCTAGTTTTTCATTTACCAGAAATGTTCTGCTAGATTGTTTTGATAATTAAGAAACTAGTCCATGAATCTTCCAGGGAGGTTTATCTTTCAAGTATATGTAGTTTGGATGCTACAAGATCTAAAGAGATAACTATGTGGAACTTACCGTGCACGGACCTTCTTAGCTCGCTTCGATGTGTCTTTTCAAAAGATCCTTCTCTGATAATTGCTTTACAGCTTCCTCGTCCTGAGATCAAAGAAAGAGTAAAATCAAACATCACTAGTAATTCAAGAGCTGAAACTAGCAATAGCAGGAAACCATCAGCCTAATGCGTTCTGCTCTGCTCAGATAAAATCTATGGTTCTTGAAGAGAAAACACAAACCTCTTTGTCTTCATCAGTTGTTTCTTCAGCTGGATCATCTGGCAAACTTGTCTCCATCATATCCATGGGTAACGGCTTTGGCAAAGGTTTCATTGTATCGCTCTTTTGCGACTGTCAACAGAGAAACTGCAAGTTAGATTAGTCCCAAATATATGGTTACCCTTATTCGTTTGAAAGAAACTTTGAGAAGGGAACTGAACATCATTTAACTAAGTTTGGCTTGTAAGAATAACAAAAGGAGAACTAAAGAGACAACAAACTATATCTCGAAATCCCAACAAATTATATCAAGAAATCCTCTATCTAGTTTACTAAACCCGATGCAATTAGTTGAGTAGTCAAGACTCATATAGTTTCCAAATTCGCTTGCATTTGGCATTTTGAGGAATCAAAACCCCGCAAAGCAAAATCCCGGAAGTACAACCCATGAATCCTTATGTCAAGTAGAAACATCTAAGACACTGAGATTTTTACATAATACTTTAACGGTAGAATATAAACTGATGCCAACCTGAATTCCTCCATGAGCACCATTTCTCAACCACGATCGACCAAGTGAATAAAGAGAAGCGCCCTCAGTGATTCTAACCTGGAAAACATTGATAAGTATCACAATCTTAACTGAAACACATGTCTATTTCAAAATTTCAAACAAGCATTACACATGATAATGCAAAACAGAGATATATGTAGTAGGCTTACCTTTCTCCCTCTAACAAGAACAAGAGCTGCATCTCGGCTTCTAATAACAAGGAAAACGAGAGAGAAAAGTAACTAAGTTTCTAGAACAGGTTTTCTTATAAATACTCAGTGAATAATATCATATGTAGATAAATTTAATGTTCACCTGGCTTTTCTATTCCTGCTAGTGTCTAGAACTGAAGTTGTGGGAGGGGCAACCTAAGTACAAAAAATTTACAAAATTGAGAAAATGTGACAGGAGCAAGAGCAATAATCAAAAGTGACTACATACTAAGAGCAGAACAGCTTAACATTTGCTAAGATATAAAAGAAGTTTTAAATTTCAAGTCTTCCTCATACAAAAGCAAAAGAATTTTTTGTGTCCAAACCAAATTTTGAAACTAAAATATGAATAATCAATGAACAGCAAGAAACCAAGTAGAATAGAAACCTCACCCGCGGTTGCCGAATGTGGAATTCTCTCATGGGACCCGGCCCAACAGGAGAACCCGACCCGGGGTGAGTGAACGGATGAATCTGAGGATTTCTCCTTCATAAACTGCATCATCGATTCTATTTGACTCGGCCCAAATTGTCGATGATTGTAAGCCATAACCGGGCGAGGAGGATACCCACTACCGGTTACGGAAGGATCAGCCACGAGTTGCGAACTCATCCGAACGGGTCGGGCCGAAAACCCTCGAACCGGAGGAGCAAACGGGTATAGAACCGCTGATGGGTCTTGACTCGAGCGTCGGATTGGGATTGAATGTGCGTAGTGGTTATTATGAGCTTGTTGAGACGGATTAGGGATGGTGAAGCGGTGCTATGGGTCTGTTAGTAGGCGGTGGCGGTGGCGGGGGCGGCGGGGCGGCAGGGAGCCCAGACGGCGGTGCTATGACAGCGTTTTCTGGTGTCGTCGGAGTGTCAGATACGGTGGCGAGAGACGGAGACACCGTTGGTGATGCGGAGGAGCTGGGATCGAGAATTGACATCCCGGCGCCGGATGGAATTTGTCAAAGTTTCAAATTTGTTCACGGTTTAATATTGCCCGAACCTTCTTGCTCGTTTGGAGGTTTATTGCTTTTGGGTCTATCGGGGCCTGAGGGTATAAATGCAAATTTCATCACAGGAGAAAAGCAGAGAAATCGCCATTTTGTTTTGAGAGAGTGAAGGATAGGATTCATAGGGTGAACTAGTATAGATGAATGCACGATAAGCGCTGCTCTTCTTCTTCTACCCCCAGCTTCGATTTTATCAGCCTGGGTTCGTTAAGGTTCGTAACTTCTAACCTTTGATTTATTTTATGGGTTTGAGAAAAATTTTCCGATTTTTTTTGTTTGTGTGCTTTCTGGTTTCTAATTCGTCGTAGAACTGGGTAGATTTTGCAATGTTCTAGCTGGTCTCGAGAAAAATTTGGGGTAGGAATTTTCATGATTAACTACGATATTTTCATTTTCGGTCTCTTTGTAAATTTTCGGAAATTCAGATTGTAATGGCGATTAAAGCTTAAAAAACTGGTTTTAGCTTCATTGCTGTTTTCTCTTGATCGGTTAAAGATGAATCCAAGGATTAGAAGTGAACAAAGCTAAATGATTTGATATAAGGATAAGTTTAGCTTTTGAGACACCATAATATCTGCTTCCTAATTTGCAGTTACTCGAATTCAGTTTCCTATTTTTCATTTGATGAAATATAAATAATTTTTTGTGTCAACTGGTTTTCTATAGGTAGTTAGTTGGTAAGGATGATAAGTGGATGTAGCACGCCAAGTGCACATGTTCTAACGAGCTCTCGGGCATTCAAGTCATCGTCATACAAAGCTGCATCAGGATGGCCTCAACATTATCTTGCTCGATGTTCATTGTCTGTCATTAAGAACTCTGGGGATCACCTTTACCATTTAATGAGCTTCAACCGAGAGTGCCAAGAGGCATGTAATTTCTTTCTACTCATATGGTTTCAACACTTAAATATCATATATCTGTGAATTGCTCCAATGAGTTTCTTATAGCTGGAGAACTTGAACTTTTTGTTTTTGCATGGGATGAAACTAAGATAAGGACTTGGTATTTCAAAGTTCCTACTTTTTTTTTTGTTAGACTCAACTTCTGTTCTTCCTTTGTTTCAGGTGTCTCTGTCATATTCTCTCAGCCTCGTCTTCTCGGCTACTGAATGGGGAACAAGGTAGTTTGTCTGGTACATTACCGGTGATACCCAAGATGTAAAAAAACCCTTTTTGGCCCCAAGAGCATCAAAGATGTGCCTTCTAGCTTCGATTTCCTCCAATGACCAAAAAGCCACAATGGTGGTGGAGAACTTTGGCATGCACACCTTACCTAATGCTACTGCATGAACTTGGATGTACGCCAAACCGCTTATCATCTCCACCCATTTCTAGAAGATTTTTGAATTCTTGACCTACCCATTTCTAGGTGCTATCGGAAGACTACCAAGCTGGTTTCTCATGGCTTCCTTCTTTGTAGCTTATCTAGGGATAGTCGAAGAAAAGAATGGCCTCACTTCTTCCAGGTTCCATGTAGTGATGGGTATGCTTCTTGAAATCGCTCTTCAGGTTATAGGAACCGTTAGCAAGTGGATGCCTCTCGGAGTCTATTGGGGTAAGTTTGGAATGCATTTCTGGACTGCTGTTGCGTTTGCTTATCTGTTTACTGTCATGAAAGCATACGGTGTGCACTTGCGGGTATGTACGCAGACATCCCATTTGTCTGTGATGCTGCGTATATCCAGATTCCGTACGACTAAGAAGAAATGGCATTAGATCCTTATAACTCCTTTTCCTTAAATGTGTTTGTAACAATGTCTCTTGTTCAATGACAATTATGTTTTAATATTTAATCTTTTTCATTAACTCAGTTTCAAGCTTTCGAGCATGGTTTGACAATGAAACCAAAATTCTAAAGTGTTAATCGAACTTGTTGGATCAAGTTATGGTTATAAACAGAAAAAAATAGTACGGGGGTATTTAAAAGAAATTATAAGTAGTACTGAAATGTAAAATTGAAAACATACATCTCTTCTCAGATTTTTTATTTAATTTCCTTTTTTAAACCCTAATTTTAATAACCTAATTCCATAAACCTTGACCTCTCCCACCGCCAGAACCTATACGAGGACGACGACGGGCAACGTCGAATCAGGGACAAAGATGAAAAAATTCGGTGTGGAAGAGTGCAGCTGAATCCATGGAAGTACAAATGTCCCGGATGTTCGATTCGATCGTGTGGCCTCTCTTGTGTGAAAGCACACAAGAAGCGAACAAGTTGTACCGGAAAAAGGAAGGTCACCGAATTCGTTCCACTCTCCAAGTTCGACGATAATCTCCTCCTCTCTGGTATAATAATATCTCTTCGCTAAGAGCTTTATGTAACTTTCGAATTGCTTAATTGAAGATTTTTTTTTCCATGGCAGACTACAATATGCTTGAAGAAACAAAAGAGTGGCAGAATCTGCTCTGAGAATGAGAAGTCAGTTATGCAAATTCCTTATTTGAACTTACCTTTTCATCTTCGGAGCCTTCGAACTGCTGCTAGCCGCAGAACTAAGCTATGGTTTCTTCCTAGTGGAATGTTAAAGAGGGAAAAGAATCAGAGTCGATATGATAAAAGGTTCCCATTTTTTATGATTGCTCTCAGCATTACATTAGTTACTGTAATTGCTCTTGGTCTTTCTTTTAGCAAACAAAGATGCTTAAACTAGTTTTGACCAATCTGAAATTGCTATTTTTTGCAGGAGTAAGTGCATCTCGTGGACAATCGAATGGCGATTCCACTCTACAGATGTGGTTGTAATTAACAATGGGTTAGTTTTCTAAAGGACTTGAAAATTTTCAAATTTGTTCATTGAGAGAATTAAATTGTATGTTGGCCTTTATCCATTAACAATAAGACTATTCATCGCAGTGTTAGTGAAGATACAAACCTATGTTCTGTGATTGAGAATCATCCTAAGCCTGGCCCTTGGATTCACAAACTCAAGCCTTTTTGTGATGTGGATCTGAATTCTCTCAAGCTTTTTATTAAATACCCTAAGGTTTGGATTAGTACCACTATCACTCCCTTCTTTGTTGGTTTGTTGTATCAATATAAACAGGTATTGCATTCTTCTTTTGTTCTATTTCTTGTGCTATATTTACTTTTCTCCTTGTCATAGGGTGCAAGGCTCCATTCAGGAGCTGGACATCAAAGCTCCTTTGAGGCAACAACTGCTCAAGTAGTTATCTTAGAGTACCCGGTGATCCATGTAAATCTACCTTCACAGAGCTATGACTTTGAAGTTATCAGAGACTTCCACCATGCAAACACTACACGTAATCCTATTGATTCCTTATGCGATGGTCATAGAATTACAAAGCTATAACCTTCCGAAGAGGAAATAGAAGAAGCGACATTAACTTCTATGAGCCAAAGGTTATTGATCTCATCAAACGAATGAACTATAACCCGTGTCATTTAGTCTTAGGAGGAGAACAAGGCTGAGGCGGTGTTACCGACAATTCACTTCCTCAGGTTGGTCCCACTGAACAAGGTGATGATGGTACCATGGAGCTTGAGTTTGAGCAAGGGTTAATAGACACATACTCGGATCTTTTCGAGGAGATGAACCCAGGTGATTATTTCAACTTTGAATTTGAATTTGCAAAGGATTTGGATTCAGATGATAATTGCAATCTCCAAAATCTAGCTTCTGGTTTCAACACCAATGGACTGGATGATGAACTGGAAGAAGGAAATCCTAGAATGATGGTCTTTGCTCTGTTCGGGTATAAAGAAATAACAGAAGAAATTACTCCCAGTGAAACATTTTGGTCCTCCAGGATGATGTGGATGCATGAAGTTCCTTGTTCAGGCACATTGACAATTCTTGGTGCCATCCAAAGCATTTGGTAGCCAATCCATCGGGTCATAACTTTTGGTTTGGGCTTTTGGTCAACATTCATGTGGTGTGTAGCTAATTTGATTATTACATACAAGATTAGCCCTGGTAGATGTAAGAGACTATCTTCGAAACTTTGGTTTGATTCTTATCCTCTTATTTATTCACAAACAAATTTTGCATTGTTTCAGACCACTTTCATAGTCAACGTAATACAGACCAAACCCTGTAGTACATGCCCAAGCTACTCAAGTTTTTCTAGTAACTACGAGAAGAAGTATCATTTTACTCTACCTTTTGTCTTCACCGCAGAGAACCTGGGCCAACAAGATATAATATATAATGAGCAATAAGTAAGAGAGCATACACTAAAACAAATTTATCAACACTTTGAATCTACACCCCATACAGATTTGAAGATAATTCACTTGAATTATTTTGGGAGGAAACCAATAAATCCACTAAGAAATCATTAAAATTCTCTTAATATACATTGGACGATTCTGAATTCGGAAGTCGTCAACGTCAATCCGGTTTTGCAGCCGGTTCAATTCAACTCCAAAACCATTACAGGCTTCGAGGAGTTAGGGTTATAAATAGGGCACTAAAGAGTTGACTTGAGGACGTTGGCACGGATCTCGGAGTTTATGTATGCCAAATCAGATGGTGCTTTAGCTTTAATTTCTCCAGCCTCCTTCTCTGCTTGAACAACATGAAACATATTTTATATTCTAAATGCATTCAAAACCGGAACCATGAGTTTTATATCAATGATGGAAACCTCGAACGTACCTCATATTGGTTAGAGGAATACTGACATCTCTGACAGAAGGGATAAAGGAAGAATCCTTTCACCATAGAGTTCGTGTAGTTTCACCAAGAGCCGTCCGGAATCAAGATCATCTTTCCATATCTGATCAAGAATTGCTTTCACGGTAATAGCCCGGCCCTTGCCGGCTTCTTTCCCTTTGTGTTTCTGCTCTCGATTCATTAGCATCGGAAGCTTGTTCTGATGAGGACGGATGAACAGAGTTTTGTGGCGGATTGTCATTTTCAAGTGGATTGTCTACTTGCATTGGAGCCGGACTGGTGTGATCTTTGCCGTTGTAAACCATCTGGGCCATCTGTAGTTATCAATCTTTTCTAGGGTGATCGGTTTGGAAGAATTCTACACTCAGCTTCGCTTATATGGCTCAGTTTTTTATTATTTTCCTTTCCCTTACGGATGAAACTTTAACGGAGATGGTAAAGGTGGGAAGATTTTAAGCCAGTCATGTATAAACAAGCCTGCAGCACGCTGAAAAGCAAAAACAAGCACCGGTCCCTCTTAAGGATTTTCCACTGAGAGTTCTCTAACGATGAAATTTTACAAGGATGTGTTGACTAACCAGCAAGGCTCATATACCGCCAAGCATAACTCTTCATCTGATTCTTTCGCTTCTCAACAACCAATTCTGGTTTGAGCAGTCTTAGATCAGGTTCAAGATTTGACAGAATAAGAAGTCTTACCTACACAATAAATGACATTCAGATGATAAAAGCTGGAGTTTTTTCTGGTAGAGTGATATCTAGTGCATGGAGGGGCTGTTTTAAGACTATCAAAGACCTAATTTCCCACATAAAAGGAGGAGAAAAATTATATAAAGTGAAATGCTGGGTTATATTATTTCTGAAACTTACAGAACTAATCAAAAGATTGACAACAGCAAAGAGATAACAGTAAAATGAGACATGCCTACAAGTAATAAAATCGAGAAAGGATATCTGAAAATAGTACGACAAACTCTCTGAAAGGCCAAGGAAGTACCTAAACATTTCCTTTAGAGCTGCTAATCCTTGATTGCTCCATATTGCTGGGTCAAAGCCTTCTTTGGGTCCAAAAGTGCATTGACTAAAAGTTTTAGTAGAGGCGAGACTGAAAATAATGTAAACAGTTCCATACCTGGAAACATTTTATACTAATTATTGGATTTCAGATGTTAAAGAATATTAATGTGAGATAAAAGTTATTATAAAAGTGAGAGACAATGACTAATCCTTCTAAATAATAACGAAGACTAATATAGCAAGTTATTACTTATTGTTCTTTAATTCCAGATCTACTCAAGCCTAAAAATTCAGATGCCAATAGCAAAGAGACCCAGCTAACATAAACTAGACCAAACCATCTACTGAATAATATCATCTCGTGATATCTCTGTATAAAATTCCTTTATTACTTCCAGTAAGTAATCATATTCAGATCTCCACAATCAACCAAAAACAGAAACAGGAGATCCACGAAATGAAAGGGAAATAACAAACCTTTTACATATCATTGCAACCAGATTTGCTGTAAAATCTCTGAGTTCCCCAATGTTTGTCAGTCAAATCCTATTACCAAGCTTTCTCGATACTAGGCATGTTACAACAGATGGCATCAACTTGGTGCAGCTGGCACCGAAAGGAAAAAGTTCACTCAGCTTCATGGATATTTATAATCCCAAAACTGGTTTCCATAAACATTATCCCAAGGATGGTTTACATAATGTAAAAACAGATCAAAAGGTATAATTTATTGTCATTTGAAGCAGAGGAGAGTAGTTGAGCACTTGAGCTTGCGTAACTCGGACCAAACACTACCCCTAACCATATTTATACACATACTTACATTAGTATGGAATATGTCTAAAATGCAACTTGAAGGAAGCCAGATCACAAGCCTAAAGAGAATGGAACTATATGAGTTATAACAACAATTCTTAGGAAGTGGCAAAGATAATCCGAAGAAAACTTACATCAGGTTCTTATATGTATATGAGGATTCTGCAGAAGACTTCTAACAATGTGCATTAGATTAAACCAGGAGTGGGAAGTTATTTAAACCACGTGAAACCTGCATCAGTAGAGAAAATTAGAATTCTAACCTGCAAAAAGCTAATTTGTAGGTCTTATTTCCTTAAACAGGGTTCCTCAGTGGTGAATAATGTTACCTCATCAGCAATGAAATTTGCTAAAATAACGTCAGACTGAGGATGGCAAGTCCTGGGTCTGAGAATAAAAACTAACTAATGCTTCTTTAAACAGGGCAAGATTTGACTTGCTCATTTTGGGTTCAGCAATCACTTGGAAGTATAGCTGTTAAGAGATCAGCAGATAAGTCTTATGCATGTAAAATGCTACCTTATAGTATTTAGCCTACACTATATACCTTAAAGTTCCCTAGATAATACGTGCTTCACTGGTAGCCCTAATGTCAATAAGAGGTCCGTCCTTTTGTTCATGGATTTTGTTTTCTGCAGGTGCTCTAATGACTAGAGACAGCACAAAAAAAAAAAGTGAAAATAGATTCCAGACAGGAAAGAACAAAGGAATTCTTCAAATTTTCTTGCTCATGATGATACAGAAAAAACACATAAATACAGATGGATCTGAAAAAACGTCACTGTACATACTAATCTTTGTTTCATGAAGGTAAATTCAGTTAATGACTTTACCACTCTAACCCAGGGCATAAGATTCAGGATATAAACCTTCTAAAGGGCATTTTTCTGGTATAGCTGGCTGCACTCCTTCAATAGCCAGCCAGTGGCAGACAATCTCAGTATCAAGGGAGCTTTTGGTAGTGGGGCTTCAATCACCCTAGAATCTTGACATTTCATGAAAATAGTAGGAAAAACAAAATGAAGAGGGTAACTGAAACAAAGAAAATATGCCAGCTTTTCCCAACTATCTTACCATCTTTGAAATCACTTCTCTATCATCAGTGTATAGAACAAATCCGATGCTTAATAGCTTTTCTAAAACGAGATGGTGCCCCCCTGAAGCAAAACCATAAATCGGCTGCAATAAATACGATCATTCTCAAATAGATCCTTTTGATTCAGTTAGAATTGCTACAGAGAACTATGTGAATAGATGGGTATTCTTCATATACACTAGTAAATCCAAACCTCAAAACCAGAAACAATATATATCTTTCTCACTCTATCATCGCAAATATCAACAAATGTCTCCTTGCTCATCCAAGGAAGCTATCAAACATTTAACTGATAATCCACTAGCAAAGCTCAAGATAATGGGAGATTAAAATTGGTCTTAAGTTTGTAGCCTCAACGTTCCTCAAGTTGAGAGCACCATCTACATCCGCAGCTGTTAAAGAGTCTCGTTCTCTTTGAGTGAGCGCATGGCCGTTTGATAGCTTCCTGCAAAGATGATACAACACCGTTTTCGCAACCTGATTCCACCTCAAGAAGACAAAGACATGACTATTTAAAAAGGTGGCCTGCGCAATCTCTCGGACACGATACTCAACATCAGGAAGACAAACATAAAAGAGCAACCTCCGGGTGGCAAGTTGGTAATCCCAATACTTTGTGCCTATCAACCTCAATCGTTTCTTTAGGTACAACGCTCATCTTCTATTAAATTGCCAAGAAACATCAACAGTGGTCGTATTAAAGGTACCAAAAATAACATAGAAATTCCTTCCTTAATTCCCAATTAAAACGCCTGAGCATACTGACCGAATCACAATTCAACAATATAAAACAAATGCTCCCTTGAATGCTGCTCTACAGAGTGATTATCCCAAATTCGACCACAAAAGAACTCCGAATTTTACTATGAAACGAACAAACACAAAGCTCGAACAGCACCAGATTCCTTCTACCTTCTCCTATTAACGCGCTTTTCTATATCGTAAAGCAAGCAACAAGAGAAAAAATTTCGAAGATCCAACCAGAAGCGGCTTTCGTTGATATGGAAGAAGTGGATCAGGAGCAAGTCAGGTATTGATTGAGGTTATATTCCCCGACTGGATTCTTTCGGGTTAAATTTACTTTGGGCTAACTCTAAATCTATATTGGGCCTTTGTGGCCCAATAAGGTCGAAGATTTTTCTTTCAATGTCGTTTTCAAAAGTGACAATAATGAATATTTTTGTTATCGAATTCGAAATAATTTGGGATTTTAACACAGCACGTTGGGATTTTAGTTCAAATCATAAAGCAATTGGACCTGATTCAAGTCCGATTCACGAGTTTATGACTCTTAACTCCAGAAAAGGGTTTAACAAAATTCCAAATGAGTTGAAGGTATATATATACTGAAAAAAGATTTCAATCCTTAGGCTAAGAATACGCATTGTTTCATTTTCGTCCAATATGCGTGAAAGCGTTTTTCCCTCTTTCTTTTACAAACATCAAATTGGTATAAATGCAATGTGTTTACTTACTTCCTTGGGATTTTTTTTCTTTCCTAGTTTACACAACAAATAATTATTCCAGTCCCAGTATCAGGTTTGGGACAAATAAAGAACACTTTCTTTGTAAATCAACCCAAATAATATTACGACTAACCCTACAACGTCCCGTACCCCAGATATTCCACCAGGAAACGCTCTATGAACCCTGGTTCTTGCCACCGCTGAGCTTTTGGTTTTTCCTCTGCGGTTCCGCCATCACGGGATTTCTTTTGTCAACAAACGACTGTATTACATTTACACCCGCATCCTTCTGTCAGAAACCCCGCAGACCCTGGAGTTTCCATGGTTTTTAAGGTTTGAAAGCCGAAAAAACAACATGAGATCATCTAATTGAGTTAACTACGTATTTACTGGTTCTATTTTCTTGAATGAGGCTGATGAGACTGCCTTCAATCTCCAGATAAATTCAAGACCAAGATCTTGCTCCAATTGTTTCACTTACTAACTACTGCAAGGACTTTTGCATCTATGGAACAGAAATGCATGTATACAGTGAAAAAAAAGGTATTGTAGTATTATTACGAGAGAGAAACATGAGCAGATGGTTTTGCATCAATAAGTAATCTCGGATTAATATCCTAAATCAAGAAGTCAGAGCAAGATTTTTTCAATCAGGCCATTTATTAAGTGGAAAGGGAATAGGTGGAACAATGTTTCTATTAATTTCAAAGTTACGCTCACCTGAAAGACTTTATGTACTTGTGCTGTATTTTAGCCTCCAACTTAACATAGATGCCATAGTCCTGAGAGGGTCACATCCTGAGGTTTAATAAAAAAGGTAACGTTTCGGAGGATGAGATTTAAGAAGATTGATCATGTGAACTGGTTTGTAGTAAATATTTCATGGCTGTAGGTAGATTGCTTGTTTGCTTTAAAACTTTCAGTCTTCCTTATGTAGAATTGAATATAAGAGGGTGAGAAATACTAAAAAGAAAGAAAAATGATATCAGTCCTTTAATCGAGAACTTCTTTCAGCTGTAATAGAAAGACAAACACATATATAAGAGGAAAAAAACACCAAAAAATATGCATATAAGAGTGAAAAAGTGACTTACTATACCGGATATCATATCATTAATTTCCATGAAATCAAAGCCCCAATTTACGAAGAGTACCCGATTTCATCTCGGTTACCTGCATTGTTGCGAGATTTCATGTGAATATTAACATAAATGTATATCAAACAAAAGGCATTGATGGAGGAAATCACAGAAATAAGAATCATGAATTCTACTTTGAAAGGAACTACTGCACAATCAAATTAAAACTACATGAACTCATATCTATAATTGGGCTAGCTAAATCTACAATTGAAAATATCATATGAAAACCCATTATCCTAACTCTGACATCGATACAAGAAAGTGAGAAGAATAAGATGGGTTTCTTACATCACTTAAGATCTGTTTAGATGTCTCAGATTTCTACTTCCTCCACCTTCCAGTCCAAGGTCGCTAGCCTCTTAGAAAAGTGTTTTCTTTGTTGACTCAGTGTAGAGTGACTACACGGTCACAAACCACAAGGATATAGAATACATAACAAACAAGGAATGTTTCAAGAAAATATTTTCTCACACGCTAATGTTTCTGACAAATAATCTAGTTTTTTTGAAACAGAAGCCTCGCTTCATCAACCATAACTTCTTCTTTGTCTCTAACATTGCATCCAGAAAATGACCAACCCTACAAGCATTGAAAGAAAAGAATCAGAACCAGGTGAACTTTAGTGATCGAAGAGATGTAATGCTCAAACAACTACGTAATACAATACTCCTAGCAAAAGACCATGGAACGTAGAAAAATGAGAGATTACCAAGGGGAGCTCCTTCCACCACATGTAGCAATGTCCATGGCTCAACGGCAGCACTGGAATCCAGGTAAAACACCACCGACATCAGCAAAAGCAAAGACTCTGTTTCTCATTAAAAATATATCTACATATCTGGTACATTTCCTAGATTATTGGGCGATTGGGTCAAAACATTTCTAAAAAATTCAGATTCCTTACCTTCCATTGGAGTTTGAATCTCAAATTAAAAGATGGTAACTAGTTGAGTAATAGTTAGTTCTTTGATCTCATTTGCAAGCTGCGAATCTGGTAATCAAGGGACAACGAAAGTTATGTCTAAAGAGAGGGCTCAGCTTTGGCCTAATAGTTCAAGAAACATATAAATTCTTTTCTTTTGGATGAGAAAATAAAACACGCAGGGGCACAAGAAAATGGCAATACCTGGGCAGCTAGGAGTGCACCATCATACCTATAAGGTGTGTTTCGCTCCTTCAGCCCCCGGGAGTAAGTCTTGAAGCTGGGCTATTAGGTCAGACAACCTCCCATGTCACAATGCGATTGATTCAGATGCACCGCGGACATGAGCTTAGGAGCCAAGTATCCACGTTGCATGAATCATCAAAGTAATAACTAATAAGAACAATCATAATGAAACATATAAGCTAGATTAACTGTATCACATTTATTCCAAGTAAAAATTTCCTCAAAATTCTATGTGTCAAACCACTGTAGAGAGAAACCTAGAAGAACCTAATACCAAAGATAAGTTGCTGTAACACAGGATTTGAAACATAATACAAAGATAAGCATCTGACTTACTAGACAAAATTAAATTACAATTAGAACAAACCCACATCACATCAATTCGCATACAGTGAATGTTTGCTCCTTGGAATTTTCTGTGAAAATCGATAAAACACAAAGCATGACAATAAATAAGGAATTCAAAGTTGTATTACCATAAAATCCAACTAATGAAACCCCAGAAGAACCAATCAAAGATTTTAATAAGAAGCACAAATTCTGGACCACTTTTAATAATGGTCCATCAAATTCCCCAGAACTTAAGATAAATGACAACCAAATATAAATCTTCATAAACTCGATCATAAAAACAATATGAACCAAAACAATCGAATTCATTACTAGTAGACATAAAAACATAGTCATTGTGAGAGAGACCTGCTCCGAGTAGGATTAGGACCTTAGGGGTCTGAACACCGGCTTGCATAGCCATGGATTCCGGTTCAAGCAGGAGAGATCAGCGGCCGACTTTTCTCGATTATTCTGTTCCGTGACGCTTTAAGTTACCAGAAGAGACGAATTACGATCCCACCCTTACCTTTGGGCCTCAACTTTTTCGCTTTGTTGACCGAAGGTTATTATTTTGTTGATTTTTATGTTTCACCCGAAAACTTCCAATTTTAATCAGATTACACCACAAGGGCAAGGGTTGTGGGTATTTTGGAACATTTTCCAAAATCCAGACCACTACGCAACTGTTTGACACTCACCTTGTCCTGATGTGTTAAACACCTCTTCTTCCCATTGAAGAGCAAAACAATGCTTCTTTATTTAGCGTGGAGATTAAAAAAAAACAACAAGGCCTTGAATTTCCGCCATGGATGCTGGATGGTGCTTTCTCTTTCTTCTGTTACCAAGTTTCTTCTTCTTACCTTCACATACGCTGAGCGATTCATTCACATCGGTTCTTATATCTCAAAACGGACTCGTTTCGTTAAAATCTCCTAGTTAACAAAGCTATCGCGTCGATTATACCTCTCCAGATTCCCAGGATCGAGAAGTCTGTACGAATCCCGTTCCTCGGAGGGAATCGATGTCGTTGTATCAAACCTCACGATATACGAGCTTGATGTTGCGTCGTCTTACGTTAAGCTCAGTGCGGACCAGGTGTTGTCATCGTCGCTTCGGGAGCGACTTGTAATTTGAGTATGAATTGGCATTATTCCTACAGTACTTAGCTTCCTCCAATTGAAATCTCTGATCAGGATGCCTTGCATCTGTTCAAGTAATTATTATATATTCCTAATCTGCTTCTGTCACTTGCTGGTTCATGTTTTCTGATCTAGACATTGAAGAAATTGATCTAAGTGAAGATCTATTCCTAGTTTCTATTGACAATTTTTGTGCTCAGCGTAATCAATTACTAAGGAGATATTAAAGATCAGAAATTTAGGCAGATCTACTTACTACTTTGTATATATCTATTAATCTATACATCTAATCTCGAAAAGAATGGACTTCAAATGTTACAGTTTCTGGTTCAATATTGCCTAGTGGGTCTCTGGGAGAATTCTAGGTATTGGAGGTTGTATATAGCTCTTCTCTGTGTATTTGTAAATCAGTTGTTCGTTTTGCTTGGTACTTGTCCCGTATAAAGTAAATCCCTGGTTTTGGAGTTCATCAAAGACTTTATTTTTATAGGTGGGAGAGTCTAGATTACTTTTACTGCTAGAGATGTGATTTAGGGGAAGCAATGGAAAGACAAGATTTGCTGTGAACCGCTAAATTCTGTTTTTATTTTTTGTCCTTATGTTTTTCTTGATTGTTACTTAGAACATGATTTGCATATGAGGAAGCGGAGGTGACTGTTACTATCTGCGTTACCATATACATATGTTTCTTAGTCCAGTCTCTTGCTTTTGCTCATTTTAATATCTGTTTTACAAAGGGGGAATTTGATAAGTGCTGATTCATATTCTCGTGATGAGTTGAAGAGCATCGAAATCGGAGTTGTATCTGGAAGCTTGCAAAGTGATGAAGGAGGCTTAAAACTTTCTCTTTAGGAATGTGGATGCCATGTGAAAGACATATTTGTCGAGTTAGAAGGAGGAGCATCATGGTTTTTATCGGGGTATGATTGCACCAGTTATGTAAGTTATATTTCTTATTGATGATGGATACGACCCCTTATTGCAAGACAGGTGGTATGGCTGTTTTTTTCTTCATTGCCAAATGGCTTCTCTGCAATTCAGGATGGTTGACGCCTTTAAAGACCAAATTGGAGCAAGTGTGGAAAATGCGATTGCCAAGAAACTCTGCATGGAAGGAATGTACAGTCTTGATTCATTCCTACAGAACCTTCAAAAAAGAAATCCCAGTAGATGATCAAGCTGCACTTAATGTCACCTTCACGGTGATCCTATATTGAGAGATTCATCACATCCGTTTGAGATGGGTAAAACATTCTGCCAAGAAAACAAATAGTCTTTAAGTCCATGAGAAAGTCTGTATCTTCAGCTATCTGCCCTGGAAATTCTAAAATGCTGGAATTTCAGTGAATGAAGCTGTGTTTAACTCATCTGCGGCTTTGTGTGCTACAATGTAAGTTCCTATTGACTTTTATGCTCTGTGCAATTTCCGTCGTTTGGGCCACTAATGTTGCTGTTAGATTTCCTCATATATTATAGCCAACTAGAAAGAATGATGTTGTTCGATATGTTTTTCAGTACATCCGAAGCTAATAGTACTATATTAGAGCTACAATTGTTTCCTATATGAGGATTTCCACATTCAGGCAAATCAATGGATAGTGGGATAAAATTCCGAAACAGTCTCTTTTACCCCAAACACTGCTAGGTGGAGATTCATCATTCCACAGCAG
Organism: Cardamine occulta; assembly: GCA_028015245.1. Lineage (NCBI taxonomy): Eukaryota > Viridiplantae > Streptophyta > Magnoliopsida > Brassicales > Brassicaceae > Cardamine > Cardamine occulta. The sequence continues at coordinate 1,025,417 of CM051391.1, read as the reverse complement.
CTATACAAAAGTACCCAAATCATAGTTATGAATCTGAACATCAGTTTGTGTCTTAGCCTCCGGCTTGTAAAAGATATCAGAGCAATATGTCGGAGCTAATGTTAACTCAGACCTATTAATCAATGTTCTAGAAACAAACCAAGTAATACCAGTAGCTTGCATCTCATTGGTAGAATCCTCCAATGATACAATGCTGTTAATTCTTTTTTGTTCTTGTTACTTGTGAAAAAAGTTTGGGGTGAGCATTTTATTTTTAGTATAACGGTAGATGATTCATACTTACCCAGGTTATCAAAGGGGATCCAGGTGCTGGCTCAAGGTCATGCCGGATGGCCATGGAGGCAGTGTAAGATTAGATTCTCCATGTCTTTAAAATGGAGCAACATTGGAAATCTGCACTCCCATCTTCTTCAAGGTAAAACTACTTGAGTTCCGTTTTTATTATCTTTTTAATCATTCATTCTTTACATTCATTTTTGTTTCCTCTTTGGTCTTTAGCCAATCATTGGACTGTCATACTGGAAACAGATATATGTGTGCACCATATACAATATCTTCACTAGAAAAGATTCCCCCCACCATCCGCAGTTCACACACTTCATCAAAATCATTTGTCAAAACGGAGATCACTGGTTTGCCTTTTGTTAATATATTGATTTATCTCAAAAAGCATAAATGAAACAAGATATGCGACTTTGTTAGCTCAACGTCTTGCCAGTTTCAAATTGCGGTTGTAAGTGTCATTACAGTTCACAATATCCTCGGACCAGTCTGGAATACCAAAACAAACAAAAGCTTTGTATACTACTTTTCTATCTTATGTTAACAAACTGTATAGCTGCTTTCCTGATAGAAGTATCTTTGTAAATAATTAGCAAAGCTTCTAATATGCTGAGGGTGACTGTTTTTAACTATTTGTACCAAATACCATCGTTTGCCTTTCATTTCGAAGAGTGTCACATTCTGACAATAATTCAAAGGCAAAACTATTTCAATGAGGTAAAGAGAAGTTGTTCGCGCTCTTCCATACTCAGCGGAGGAGTAGCTTCAACTCATCATCATTTCCCGCAGGAGTTCATAAGCGAGAATTCATCTGCATCAACCACCTCTACGTCTTTACCATCCCAAGCTTATGTCTTCACTATCTCCATTATTCAAATCCCTGGGCAAATTACCTTTTCCTCCTTTCTTAGCTTTCCTCCACGAATTATCTGATTACACAAAAGTGAGAGAAGAACCGTTGGTTTGTATTAAGCTGGCTCGGGGAAAGAAGTAAATAGAGAGAAAGATAAAGGTACACTTACTTAGGTGTTACAACCTCAAAACCGCTTCAAATTAGACATAAACAAACTTTGCATTCAAGGCTACCATTGCTGGATAACCATATCACTCCAACACCCCAGCAAAACATAAATCAGGGGTTTGCGCAGCCACACAGAAACTAAACGTAAATCACAAAGAAGCATACTACTTCTAATTACCAATCTTCCGCAGTAATATTCTGTTAATTAGAAAGATTATAATTCCGTATCAACACCTTTGAGATTGAGCCCCAAAACAGTAGAAAAAATTCAAACTTTTTCAGTTTCTCGCCTTCCCATTTGACAGCATGAGTAACAGGAGAGCTGGAATATGATAATGGTAACAAAGAAAGAGATGTGCTCTTAACTCACCTGCATAAGGGTCCCTCTTAAAACTTCTCTGCAACTGATAACAACATCTCTAGATACTTGTTCCTTCCTTCAGCTTTTGAGTCCAGAATGTCAGGTAAAGAAAGAGAGACAAGCAAATAGCAGCAGGACCACACTTGCATGTGGCATCCTGTGATTACCACAGAACGCATGTCAGTGTCTATTTTTTGGAAACCACAAGAAAACAATAATGGGGAAGCAGTCACAGATATGAACAATGCCAGCCCAGATTAGTTCAGATTCACTTCAACAGGTCCAGCATTAGTTTCTAGCTGTTCCAGAGAAAAAGATTCTATAGCTGAGTGCAGATCTAGCACCCTCATAAGGTACTGGGCTGCTTTGGCTCTGCAAGGAGGCAGATAGGTGGGACTTTTTTTGAATCTGCTCTGTATCGACTGCAGTTAAATGAAAACAAGCATTGGGATTGCTTAAGAAGCAGAGGAATGGCGCGGGGTTCTGTATGGATCTACTGAGAGACATATCACATTTAGGTTGATTTTTATGTCAGCATCACAATTAGCCACCTAGTCTGACCTTCCCTTCAACTTTTGCAGCCTTTTTTTCACTCAGGAGTTGGCTTTTTGGTATCTGCACCTTTGGAGGAAGCAATGACTGATGGTTTTAGGCTGAATGTCGGAAATGTTAGGGGATAAATATGCAGTTATCCTTGCACCTAACCAAGGTGCAAAAAACTCCACAATCCAAAGTTGTTTGCTTTCAGTAACCAACTTCAAATCAAAATTGCTAGAGTTAACGGAGTTCCACGCAGGCACTAGAGCTCAGATTTCTTCTCACTGGATCCTCCTTCCAGTTTTGTCCCTTATTTTTTACCATCCAAACGATCTTTTAACAGCGCCTTTATCTGTGAAGCACAAATAACAATATATATTAGATCAATGCAGGTCCAAGCTTGATGGAGAATATTATCTCGCACAGATGCTTTCCCCTGTAGTTATGTTTCTTTATTACTATTCATTATTCAACACCATGGAAAAAGGTCAGGTAATATACAACTGGAAGAACCACAACATATTCCAATTCTACATGCCCTTTAAGTGTCGTGAAAACATGTAATCGAGAATCATCAGGACTATGCTATAAACCTGCTTGGTAGCAAATTTAGCAATGGATTTAGCGTCTCTTTCTCCTTGTGCCAATCAATTGGAAGCCACCAGGAACAAATGCTTTAATAGTTGGGAAACCCTGACACCCATAATCCTAGAAACAGAAGAAGACACTTTATCATCACAATGATGCAGAAAACAAAATTCTTTGCGGAGGATAAGTCAAAATAACCGAAACCTGAGAAACAGACTTGTAAGGCATCAGCGTCAATGGCTGCCACAGTAGCAACACCTTTCAAAATAGTGGCAACCTTCTCCCCAACAAGTTAGTGCGTGGGATTGACAATGAACACACCATAAACAAGGAATACTATCCAAGGCGGACGGGTCAAGTTAAGAACCTGTCACACCATTGCCCAAAAATAATGCCTTACATCACTACATAGAGAAGAACAAAATCCTTCATTCTAAAATCAACCGTGAAATATTATTCAGAATCAGAAATTCTTCTCTCGAGCCATACCTTGAACTTGAAATTAGAAGAAGTGACCTGAAGCACAGGCTAAGAAAGTCCGTAAAGGCTGTTTGCTGAGATCGACAAGGCAAACAACAGACACAAAATCGTCAACGCTGATTTGTACATTTTCTTCCCATAATTCTTCTATCCGACACGGGAAAGAAACGAACTAAAAAAACAGTGCCAAGAAGTGGACTTGTGCAGAGCAGCAAAGATATTGATACACGTCAGTAAGCTCTTACGTGCTTGGACAAATATGGTGGCCTTCAAGCTCTGTTTTATTCTGTTCATAAACAGAGGAACCCTTGATGATTCAAGTTTGCCAATTTTGGGGATGTCAAAGATTAGATGAATCATATTTTATAGTCCCGCAATGGATGGGACTTGGGAGAATCAGCTTTCAGATCAATTATAACACAAATCCAGTAGATTTTCAAATTTAGATTTACCATCCGTAGATACCAAAAAAGACAGAAGAGGCATTTGGCTTCAAGACAAAACCGATGTATACATATAAGAACATCAAGATTCTCTGGAGAATAAAACATAGTCGTTTGTTATTCCGATCAGCTACTGCTAGCACGGCTTATTACCCCCCTTTGTATCCTGAACAAACAATTGATGGAATTTCTTAGTGCTTACAGGTTTTTAGATTTTTTCAACCGCACTTTCTGGCGTCTTCAGGGCATTTTCCGTTGTTTTGTTCTGTCTTTGGGATGAACCGTCTGAGGAACTTTGTTGTTAGCCAAGCTCGGGGTTTATTCTCCTTTGTAATTTCCTGTCTCTTAGTTTTAACTACTTGACTAATCTCATTTGCTCCCTCCTGGGCGACCTGTTTTGCTTTCTTTGTCCCACCTCGCCAGGGCAAGCCATACCTGAAAACCAGGTGGAAACTCTTAATGAAAAACCCACGACTCAGCATCTAACGCATCCCACAGAACAGCCTTTGTGAAACAAACCCAGGATCAGCGTCGTTCCAGCAGTGGCAATCATTGAAGTGAACTTGGAACCCGACTGGATCTCTGAGCTTCTTGAGTTCCCCTCGTTCTAACTCTTGGCTGTTTTCATCTGCCATGGGAGAAAAAAAAAAAAAAATCAAGTGACAGACTGAGACAATAGAACAACTAAGGATCGTAAGGTACAAAAACAAAACACTGAGTGTTTTAAGGGTAAGGAAGAGGCCTGCATAAGGTAATTAAAAGAGACTTAGAAACCAGGAGGCTGCAAAATTCAGACAATTACACTGTATGTTCATGATAAACGATCAATAACTAAGAGATTATAATAGGAAGCACTATGTCATTTGCAAGAATTTCCACAGAAGAAACTATATGATTCCAACTAGGCAAGCAGATAAATCCAGAGCAAAAGGCCAGTAATACTGCGATATGCATATGTGCAATAAACTTTGGCAAATGACGGACATTCAAATATGACTTTGAACAGTAGAGTAAAATTATGGCAAATGAGGACACTAACTGCATTCTCCAATCGGCTCCAGCCTCCTGATTGATTCTGGTTTCATTGTAATGTGTAGTAGCTAGTAACCTGCTGGAATCATTCATCCCATTATAGGTAGTAAGTTGGTCATAAAACTATATTTCGATATAAACAGAAACATGAGATCAATGACTTTTGCAACGCTCAGTAGCACAGCAAACTTTGGATTCTGGCATATACAGCAGAAAAAACAACTATGAATGGAATAATAAAGATTACAAGTACTGAACTTGAGTTATTTGAGAAAATCATATAAACCCGGTAATCTGAGAAAAGAGCTATAAAAGAAATCACAAGATGGTCTACATTACTAAATATCAACCCTGAGGAGAAGAATCTGCTCTTAAATCAACACCAACATTTCCATGGATTGAAGCTAAGAATCTCAACATCCAAAATCTGAATGATTTCACTAAAGCCATTATTCACCTTTCAAAGCTATCCAAATACGTCGTCAGAGATAATGATTACATATACAATGCAAAGCAGATATGGAATTGCAACCTACCAATCAAGCCAGCAGCAACTTCTGATGCTATAGAAGTTCCGACTGTAAACACAACCCTATGCCCTTTCGAACAAGTCCTACGAAATGAAACAAGCAGATTCTATGAACAAAAATGATGATGGACTGGGCAGTCCTGATGCATTTAATTTAAAAATCTGATGCAGGTTGAAAGTCTTTTGTTGTAAAAAATTATAACGTTTCAGAGAAGAGGGGATGATCGATCACCTTGGTGGAGAATACAAGGTTTCTGTGGATGGCGACCAATGAATTTAGGGCTTTTTCTTCAGCTGAGGCACAACTATCGATGTCCCTCGGCCTCTCAGCCGATTCATCATTCCCTGATGCGGCCTGACTAAACTCGGAAGTGAGTCGACTCGGCGGAATATACTGGAGTTATCTGGGTTTTTGGCGCGATGCACTTGGCGTCGAGGACAAAACCCAACGGGAGATTCCCGTCACCCAAAAGCCAGATTTTTCTCCGGCCAAAAAACAACCTTTTTATTTTAAAATTAAAAAAAGGATGAAATATTTGATCCTAGCATAAATTTATTTACACTTTTATAACTCCTCAGAGTTTTCTTTCCTAAACCAAAAGTTTATTTATATTACATTTTCAAGTGTGGTTTACCTAACAAAAACAGCAAAAGTTACGATAATCTTTTCAAATGTATTTTTCTGATTGATAGTAACCTTTATACTTGTTTGAGAATATTCGTAAAAGAGCTCCTAGTGAATGTCACAAAGTCCTGCTTTTTCTCTCATATGCAGTTTATTAATAGAGTCAAAAACAGAAGAGAATTTTGTGATATCATTGGTTTCATCCTATATTGTTTTTTCAGCCATAGCCCATCTCCAAAAACAAAACCACAAAATATAAAAAAAGATTGAACACTTTCACCTCCGTCCTCTTCACAAAACCCCAACAAAAAGGGGCAGAGAGAGATCATTGAGATCTTAAGAGCCTGAGTCGGGAGATTCAGCCATATCGCTGATGATCGATGCTGTGATCATGGTGCGTTGGGTTTCTCAGACAAATCCTGCACTTTTGGGTTATTCAATTGTTCCGAATCATCCTCTTGTTTCTCAGTATCTGAGCTTTCTTTCTTCATCAGGTTTAACATTCGAAAGAGACTTTGAAACAAGGCGGCTTGGCGGCGGTGAAAGATCCTCTGATGGTTTTTGAAACACGTGAAGCATAAGGAAGTAGGCAGAGAAGAAGGCATGGTCAGCCCAGGATAAGGCAGCATTGAGTGGTCG